>DWLZ01000461.1:0-10337 GCA_018251995.1 Urbanus velinus | reverse complement strand
TGCATCGATACAAATAAATAAAATTGATATGTCTGTTTGTGATTTCGAAATAACATTTTTTTACTCAATGCATGTGAGAGTATACACGATACCTACAACGAAAATTTTTGTCTGTCTGTCTGGATGAGGTGATCTTCTAAACGGCTGGACCGATTTTGACGGAACTTTCACTGGAAGATAGCTGACGATCTGAGGCGTAACATAGGCTACTTTAATTTTGGTAAAAAGCATAAGCACGCGCATGCGGTCGCCGTCGCGGGAGTGCAGGGTGTTAATTATGTTTAGTAATGTATTCCTTTTTACTTTTATAACGCGGGTGAAACCGCGGGGATCAGCTAGTTTTTAATATTATATGATGCCTTAACATTATGATGTTGGTAGGTATCTGTTAGAATGTGTCGTATGGTGTCAATCTTGAATATCATCACCTCCTTCTTTCCCATGGATGTCACAAGAGGTAACTAAGGGGTAAAAACCAGGCAATGGAGCAGTGTTTTCCTTTGTATCATCAACATTCAACATACTACGTTTGTTTACATGCACGCCAGCCGCCAGGCGCAACTTGGTGACTTTTAGCGAAACTCCTCATCACAGCAGTTATAGATTAACTGTGGACCTCAAAAGGCTGACGGAAGGGCCAAAGAACTCTTCATTTCAAACCCTACACTCAATAACTCTATTAAAAAACTCATTAATGCCCGTAACAAACCAACACGCTAATAAAACCAACAAGAATAATTACTTCATTTTATTACGATGGAAAAAGCTTATTTCCCATGAATTCCGAGTATGGTAGAAAGTTTAAAAGCAGTATGAATGTCTCGGGTATTCGTCATTCATCTCAAGTCGAAACCACTAATCGTTTGGGACTTACAAAAACGATTTACGACATCCACATTTATAGTTTTATTGGCGCATTCAAAGAAACTAGTTGAGAGAAAAATAAATCACACGGGACAATGTCGTTTTCCATATTCCGTAAGCTGGTCGCACACTAATCGTTTAGCTGGACGATACAGTATACTGTATCACGTCGGGGTTACCACTTTACTACAATTACTTAGAACTAAATTGGAATATACAAATAATTGCAAATACATGTTTTAAATGTAAAATATATCCTTTCTTGAACAGTATAACCCTACATATTTTGATATCGAATGACAATCGACCACCACCTATGGATTCTTACTAAAGAAATACCAAATATTTAGTGGGATAAAATCACATCCACTGTTCACTTGTCCGGCACTCCCTAAATCGGATAGTGTGTAACCAGCCTTATTTTAATCTTTTAGCATGCGACAACTTTACAAATATGTACAGAGTACTGGACAGCCGTATCTAAACAAAGCGCTTAACAAGTTTTTCATAATGAGTACTGACAGTTTCCTTAGGAGACTTCTCATGCAACCGAGCATGAAATACCAGTGCGGAATACTGCAAACCATTAATTATAGACGCCCATACAAGGTCCCTAGAGCCTCTTCGAGAAATGACCACAGTGAAAACGAGGCCCATCTACATACAATACAGTAAATGCGACTTTACGATAGCGTGCTTTAGGCCTAAAATCTTTTACATGTAACGGTAAAATAACAGCTATACTTGGATGACCGCCGTGGGAAAAGAGTGTAGTGACATGCTGACGATATTTTGACTTTTAAATTACGAGAGCCAAAGTTTATTTTGAGTTGAAAGAAGTCTTTCGACAATTAATTGGAAAGTTGTGTTTGCACACAACTTGCAATTTCGAGTTAACCGCGGCCGCGCCCTAAAATCTTAACGTGCAAACAAACTGTTAATTAGTAGTGAGTTTAACGGCTCTATTTTGACAATAGGAAGCGTAGGACGGTAGCGGTTATATGGGTCTGTATGACTCTTATGGGCTTTTAAACGTTTATACTAGCGACCCGCCCCGGCTTCGCACGGGCGCAATGCTGATACTAAATATACTACAGAAAAACTGATGTTATTATACATATAAACCTCCCTCTTCAATCACTCTATCTATTTAAAAAAACCCATATAAATCCCTTGGGTAGTTTTAAAGATTTAAGCATACATAGCGACAGAGAAAGCGACTTTGTGTTATACTATGTGATAAACCATCCAATCTATAAAATATAAATCAAATTATATCTGATTTAAAGTTATTTTTTAGGTTAAGTCAATTGTAGAGGAAATGTAGTTTTAAAACAAGAAAGTAAACAATGTAATTCATTGTTTTTACAGTATTAGTACTGCAGTGAAAACACATACATTGTGTGATAATGAAAAAAGAAACTTGCGATTTGGTATTATCAGATTGTAACTTAAAAAGTAAAAAAGAAAACATATAAAACCTAATAATTTAGATAATAATGTGTCTGACCGAAGATATGGCTTTGTCCAAACATCTCATCTTTGGCTTGCCCATAATGAGCTACAGTTTTACCTGAAGCTGAAGGCTAAAGTAAGCACCAAAATTATATAAACTGTTACAAATCAGAGAGATTGTGCTGCAGATGTTGAAGCTTGATCCATTTGGTTTTGTATGCGGACAGTTGTGTCGAAAATTGTTTTATTCCATGATGTTATAATTATTGTCAAGTTGCATAGTAATCTTTATCTGCTGTAAGAGTTGTTTATATGAAATTAACACAAAAGTTTAATGTAAGGGTTTCTCAAATCGTTATATTCATTCATTTTATTCTATCTAAAACGGAATTTCTTAAGAATATTCAAACCTTCGACTTCATCAGAAGGTTATGATGATAGCCAAACAATCGGTTTTGGCTATGGCCAGTATTAGACATTTGGTTGGACACTAGATATTAATAGGCTAATATATTATTAAACTTTTTAAGCTAAAATCTAATGATACCAAATCACATATTTGTAGCAGTATGCAGTAGTAGTAACATTGTTTGATCAATTTAAAAATTTTGTTCTGATAATGTGATTTTAATTTTAATTATCACTTGCTTTACGTTGAAGGATAACATTGTGAGGAAACGTGCACATCTGAGAATTCCTAAAAGTTCTCAAAGGTGTGTGAAGTCAACCAATTCGCACTTGGCAAGCGCTGTGGACTAAGGCCTAAAATCCCTCTCACTGAGAGGAGACCCGTGCCCAGCAGTGGGACAATAACGGATTGACAATGTGATACAATATGTTGTGATTTTGGTCAATGACATTCAATCAGTAGATATGGTAATACAAAAATAAGTTTGTACATTTTGTTAAATTTTGTCAAAGGGTGCTAATTCATTTCTACAGTACGGAGTTTTTAGAAAACGAGCACTTTATAATAAAAACAAAGAATAAATACATAATGTATACAGGATGAGTTTAAGAACTTCTATAATTAAATAGAACCATAAATACAGGTTTATATTAATGAATTACTGTCATTAATGTAATCAGCATTCCAGTCCATTCTAACCTATTGAATTAAACACTGACAAATATTTTGTATGAACTTTCGTATGAACAAAAAGGTATATTAATAGAACTTACTTGTGGTGGTGGCGAGGGCACGCGAGGCGGGTGTGCAGCAGGCGTGGCCTGCGGTGGGCGCGACGGTGGCCTAGACGGCTTGTTATCTGACAGACCCTTGATCTGTAAGGACTCCGCAGCCTTTAATAATGCTGCCAGTTGGTCCTGTGATATGTTCACCTCCCCTCTATACATATAGTCCATCATAGCTCTCAACTCTGCATACTTCACATCTTTCAAAATAATTATTGGATGTTTGTCATATTGTTGTGACAATACACTCTGAAACAATAACATGACACATTGTAATTATGTACTACATTGTATATCAAGCATGCTTACTTAAAATAGGTGTTCTAGAATGTTTCAAATATGTTAGAAATGTGAATGTGGTTATGTATTGTCGATTTTTATCTAGATTACTTTCACAAGGGACTGTGACATAACAAAGTCTGAAATTAACTATGTAACATGGTGACAAGAAATTGTGTCAATCAATTAAACTCATCATTTTAACATTCGAAACTAGATAGAATGTCATTTGAATTAATCACAACATTTAGTGAGTGTTGCAAACATTTGGAAAAGTAGTAGCAACAACTTTCTGTTGCCAACTCATCTATTCATTAATCTGAACTAATTGCTAACGTATGAAAGCTAGAACGTAACAACTGGAATGTTTATTAGAGCAAAACTGTGCTGCCTTGCAAGTAACTTAAACACGATAGCAATTGACCTAGATAACGCGGTCTCGCTAACGCGATACCCACCTCGAAATAGGGACTGCACGCGGACAGGACCACTTTGTGTGCCTTCAGCGTCTGTCCCTCGGCCGCCAAGGTGCAGTCCACGTGAATTCCTTTTTCCAACAGAGTATCGAAGACGGACACCAGCGTCGATTGGTGGTTGTTCCACCGCAGACAGAACTGCTGGTCGTCGTCCATGATGCCGTTTAGCCACTCGCCGCGCCCTCAGCCCTACGTTGAACACCAAATACTGATAAACACCCACTATGTCTAAACACCACGCATAATTAGGCCATCATGAAAACTTCACTCGAACCACATAAACATTACATCGAGCCCGTGTATCACTTCACTCGCCAAATTATCTCACCGAAACACTTCGTATGATGAGATCACGCCTCAACTTGACTAAATTAACTTTATGGACCACATACGAGTCGTCATAAGCGACGCGGCACAAAGAAAATGGCCGCTTTTCCAGCGCGACAAAAAATAAAATGGCGACGAAAATCCTAAGTTTTACTATTTTCTGTGCAAAGTTTTCATGACACACATAGCTGTTTCAAGTTCAACGTTGGCACACGACACGGTTAACTTTCGAAAAGTTTAAAGTCAACAAAGAAACTTTTGAGAAACTTTACTTTGAAAGTTCACGAGTGGAAATTTTCAAGATGAAAAGTCACAGCAGAAAGTAAGCACTCGACGTATTGTACTGATATAACGAAACGTCTAAACTAAAACACTTACCTTGACTATTTCATTAACAATTACAACAAGATTCAACACTGATCTTTAGATTGGAAGTAATTTAGATTATAGTCGTTTGATTAATTTAACACATTTGCTTTGCACACCCGCCAGCTTTCTTGATAGAATGAAAATACTAAACTATGCTATGTTGCAAGTTTAGCGAAGCGAAAGGCACCTCTACAAAAATCCAAACGAAGTACAAGTTGGAAGCGAGCGACGAGTGACCCAAAATAAGCTCGTTAATGTTGCCGCATGTAAAAAATGGGAAAGCTTGAAAATTAGGATAATATGTAAATTGATAGCATTTTTACGTATTATTTCCATGGAAATAAATATTAATAACAACAATCCAACTAATTAAAATGTAAAAATAACAATATCACGACGCATAAACGATTTCTAACGTGTTTCAAACAATTTATCCTTGACCTAATTTTCTACTGAACATCTCGTGATTGTTTTGTATTTGTAAATTTATTAATAAAAATAAATATGTTTAAAATAATCTAATAATATTATTTATGACACTTTATTTAAAATATATTTATTTTTCTCAATATTTTAAGTTTTGTGACGAAATTTATTTTACAATCATACATAGAGCGCCATCTATGTGTACGAATGGAAACTAAGTTCTGAGGTACAAAGTTAACTTCTGCAGTAATGAAGTGGTGTATTGTCTAGTATTGGAACAGTAAATGGTATTGGCTAGTGTTAAGCTAATTAACAAATTTAACAATTCAAGTCAGCAGATTAATTTGACAATGTCATTTAATTTACCCATTGTAACTTAGACTGTACTCAACTAATAATACTGAGAAGCTGTTCTTCGTTTCGATACATTTATTCAAGCTTTGAGTATATAATCACAGTATCTAAACACAATCGTACTAAAAAAATTGTTTGATTAAACCAGTTTTATTTAGATGTACATATTTCAAACGTGTAATAATTTTTGCCTGTTTTCAATCTTCGACTGATATATCAATTCCTATTATTTACTTTAAACGTTTCCAATTTAACTATTATGTACTGGTAATTTTTATTTATTTTAAATATTAATATCGAAAAAATAATCATGAGTTACTTTTTTTGTTCATCCTACCTTCTTAAAATGTATTTTTTATTGTTTTGTTGTGTCATTGTGGGTAGGATTTTTTTTATAAATACTCGTATTTATTCCGCTGGGGGATTCAGCGGAACCCAAGATTCCTAAATTTTAAATTAGCATCCTGGTTACCGAACGTGGTTTTTTTCACCATTACTTTTTTTTCAAAATGTACTTTCGGGTGATCAAGCCCCCGAACGAATCCGGGATCCGCCTGTGTGTATTTGCACACATATTTTAATTATGAAACTGTCGTTACAAAATTAAAAGCATGACTTGATGTGGTTAGCGTACTATTATCACCAAAAAGAGTATCCCAACATGTCCAGCAGTGGACCTCAAAATGCTTATGGATGGTCTTACAATAAATTGGTTATGCATTAATTAAGCTTTTCTTTACAAATTATAGTAATAACGCAACGCTTTGTATTTAAATCCCACACCGGTTTTCATTCTGTCAGAAACTACGGACAGCTTGGATTGCTTCTATATTTCATATTTCTAAAAAGTTAGGTACCGAATTCAATGCAGACTAGGAATAACCCGGTACGAGATACAGGTGGTAGGTATTATCGGAGGCAGATCTGAGGGTATAGTATGTACTTACATTGGAGTACTACTGTATTGTAGTTCATATTGTTATGCGTTTCCAGTTTTATTAATTAATCTATACAAATAAAGAAAATTGAAGTGTCTGTTTGAGATTTCATAATAACATTTTTACTCAATTCATATGAAAGTATACACGATAGGTACGTATAACAAAAATGCAATTAAATTTTTCATCCATGTCTGTCTGTTTGGCTGAGGTAATGTTCAAAACAACTGGGCCGATTTTGACGAGACTTTCATTGGATGGTAGCTGAAAGTGTAAGGCGTAACATAGACTACTTTAATTTTTGAAAAATGCATTAACGCGCGCTCCGCATGCATGCGGGCGTCATCGCGGGACAGCCAGGCATCACTTATGTTAAAATATGTATGTGTTTTTACTTCTTTAACGCGGGTGAAACCGCGGACATCAGCTAGTTGGTTAATTATACAAAAAGTAAGCATTTTCGTAAGTGGCGGCTTGTGTTTATTATAATTTTCTTCTACGTTTACCTTGGCGCTGTACAAATACCTACCCACGAGTACTTAAATTACATTTTTATATTTAAGTGGACGTCTGCTTTATAGAAGTTCGACCCTGGAACCGTCAATTAATCGGATCAGTTCTGTAGTCTCAACTTGTGGTCCTTGTAAGGCAGCTAAAAAGTTATATTCATATCCTTATTAAGTACGATGAAAACACAAAAATATGGAACTTATCAAATAAATAGCTCTTGGATTCAAGAGGATTTTTATAAATAGTTTCTGAATATTACATCTAATTATTTTATTTCCAAAGTCTACCCTTGTTTCCAATTTATTACCACCCAAATAATTACCAGTTACCTACAATATACAGAATTAAGTACTTATCTATGTAGTTGAAAGTTCACACTATGTAGATAGGTGGTAACATTCAAATGTAGGCCTGTCTATATCAAATGTGAAAAGCATAAAAAGCTACATAAAAACATAATGTAGATATAATGCGAGGACGTAAAGTCGCAAAACCTCGGTCTGTTCTTTCGGAAGTACTGTCGCTTCGTTATAAAAATCAATAGCATTAGTGAGTTCGTACAAACGAATTATATGAATCTCATCTGTGTGAGTCGCCGGGCCCTCGGTGTGCGGGAAACAAAAAAAACACAAGTGAAATTCTTGTAATAAAAATCAATCGGAGCGGAGAGAGAAGGCGCCGCGCGGGGCGCCGACTGGTCGGGCGCCGAGCCACCCTCCGCCTCCGCAGCCCCCATCCATACCTACTCCGCCTATATTGCATCTACCCGCCACCCGACCGAGATGCCCGCTATTTTTATATCATCCCGTGTCGTAGGCCACTTCCGAAACATTCAACTTCGTTACCGACCTACTCTTTCGGAGCTAGCGTTTCGTAGTAAAACTTTTAGTCGTTTATTTTCCGTCC
The DNA here is from genome assembly GCA_018251995.1 of Urbanus velinus. Classification (NCBI taxonomy): domain Eukaryota; kingdom Metazoa; phylum Arthropoda; class Insecta; order Lepidoptera; family Hesperiidae; genus Urbanus; species Urbanus velinus. The sequence goes on along the minus strand of DWLZ01000461.1, from coordinate 2,239 downwards.
GAGAGCCGGTCGCGAGGGGGCAGAGGAGTTCAGAGGACGGCGCGCCGCTCGGCCGGTTCCCGGCAAAAAGGCGTTTGTTTTTATTTCTTCGGCGCGGAAAAAAAATCAGCACGCGCCCGCCCTGCACCTCCTAAACATGCGCCACGCAGCGACGCAGACTCGGCCGGGTGTGTGCCGAATTCACTTTCATTTGCGACATCTCATCGTCTCTCGAAGGTCACCGTGCAGCGGCGGAGTGGTCCCGCGGCCGAGGAGTGCATGCGAGAGGCGGCGGGCGCTTGCGGCGGCCTCCGCTGACCGACTAGGTGAGTTGACTGATTTGGCGCCCTCGTCTTCGGCGATTTCGTTTCCCTCACGTTTATCGCCTCCGCTTTGTACCGTCCTTCGCCCGCGAAGACGTTGAAAGTGAACGTTTGTCGTTTTCGTATCTGGCGGCGAGCCGGGCCCGCGCAGCCGTACCGCACGTCCGTCGTTCCTCGAATAGAGCGGCATGAGGAGCACCGCGAGAGGGTTAACCGCGCAACTTTACATTCACTACTCGTCTCCTCTCGTCCGTCCGACAGGTGACGGAGGCGGCATGCGAATCTGTGCCTTAAACGCCGACCGTTAGGTCTGAGATTGGTCTACTTCGAATGTTTTATAGTAACGTTAAAGTTTTGAAGTACATTCGCGGAAAGTTATACTTGCGCGAAGTTACGGTTAAAGCCCATGTTCCGAACACGTTGCCTCGCTGTTATGTGGTGGAAAATAAAAATAAGAATCCACGCGAGACGCTTTGGGCCCCGGCTTGCGGGCGTCAGAAAGAGACGGGAATCGACTTTGCACTCTTCATTTGTGCACCAATCGAGAAAAATTCAATAAAGCTCGCTTCCTTTTGTCTAATTGCCTATGTAAACCTACCTACTTATAATACGGCGGGCGTTCGATTCGCGACATTTGCAGGAAAAATGAGGCTTTGTATTGTTTGGGCTTTTGAAGACGATTGTTTAAGTAAATTCGCAATGTTGCTTTCTTTTTAAATTTTATTGAGAAATAGGCTTTTAGGTCTTATCTCAAAAACGTACCATCTAATCATCATTAGAAATATAACTATACAAGCACGATTGTATATTCCCATAATATTTATAACAGTAATTAAGTTAATATTATTTGGTCATTGAAATATAATCCTTATTTCAGGATATGCCCGGGAACGAACCAATGTTGGTGAAGTGCGAGCCGCCCTCGGATGACGAAGACACGCAGTACCATCCGGCCTTCAACCAGGTATGTACCTATAGGTAATTCTTGCTAGTGATTACATTACATAGTATAAAACAAAGTCGCTTTCTCTGTCCCTATATGTATGCTTAAATATTTAAAACTACGCAACGGATTTTGATGCGGTTTTTTGAATAGATAGAGTGATTGAAGAGGAAGGTTTACATGTAATTTTACGCGTGCGAAGCCGCCGGCAAAAGCTAGTGTTTAATAAATAGTGAAATACACAATTCAGCAACAATTTAAACTATAAACAGTTAGTAGTTTTTAAGTAAATCGACGTAACGTTAATACTTTCCATACATTTACGCGGCAGCGCGTAATCGACAACAATAAACAGTTGTTTAGTTAAATAGGCTAATGTTATTTTTAAACTTAGGTACCTACTCCATAAGCATTTCATATTTACCTACTTATACCTATTTTATTTATCTGAGATTTATACATACATACATATTTATTTCTACGACCTAGGTATATTGAAAAAGTATATACTTACCTATTTCCCTTTTTAATTTAATTAATCATTTTTACTTCATGATTTTAAACTAAATACTTACCGATTTATTAATCGTGTTTGTGTTAAATTTGATACAAGTTACTGACACGTTTCTTTAACGAATTCCTTCAACTTGTATATACCCACGTAACAATACTAACAATGGTAGATAGATACCTGGTCATTAATCGTGACTGGTGGCCCATTACGAAGCTAATTGTTGTGTAATTAGACAGTAATCGTTAAGTGGATAATTTTAACGTAAAAACTCCTTACAGCAAATCACGTCGGAGCTTCTACCAATTAAATTGGAGAGGGTTTCTTCTGATGACGAAAATGTTTCAACATCTACAGATCTCCTACATCATTTGCAGGTATTTCTTTTCTAAGTAAATTATTTAGAGTTGCGTAATTTGCGAAACTACTGATAATTATGTTATGAAATCTGGTTTATGTATTTTTTATTTTAGAGTTATAAGC
>DWLZ01000460.1:0-10342 GCA_018251995.1 Urbanus velinus | reverse complement strand
GAACTTTAGAGTTTAGAGTATTTAAGGCCAGACGTGAAGTAATTTAGTTAATATGTTTATCGATTAGCCGAGTTTAAAGTCGTTTTCCTTATATTTACCTTATCTGCATGACTTAAATAAAACTAATATAACGTTAATAAAAGTAGGTAACATGGAAAAATATTTAATTATTTGGTTGTTGAATTATTGATTGTGTTAATTATGTTCTCCGTACTTCATGTTTACTTACTATTAATATATAAATGTAATAAATAAATAAGTAAACTTATAGGTTGAAGTTGTAGAAAACATATTCGTATTTAAAAAAAAAACATCTAGAATGTGAATGTTTAATTCAGGATGTCCGACTTGAAATATAGCATCATTAATCTTGTAAAGTAATCGATTACTTTACATTTATATTTCGGTATGGCACGTTTCGGTAATTATAATAATCTAAGACTTTACATTTATTATCAAATCGATTTTTATAGTAAAGATATAGTGATAGCTCAGTCGTTGAAACTTGGGCTCTCAACCGGAGGTCCAAGGTTAAAATCTTAAGGATACGTGTATTGTACATTTATTGGAATTTAATTATCTTACTTGATACACTTTAACCATGACGGAAAACATCGATGTTTAATAGAAGTTCTAAAAAGTACCTATATGCAATTTACTAAAACGATTTGTGCGACCATGGTAGGTACTATATTCTAATCTTTTCTATTCTGAGATTCCTCAGGGTCTCCCCATGCCTAGCAGTGGGACAGTTATCATAGTATATATTTAGCTATGGATTTTTAAAAACGCTTAAACTTTCTAACACGTTTGGATTTTACATTTTATTTTTGGGTATGCCCCTAAACGATTCTTCCGCGTTAGTTTTATTAACCCGATACGTTGCAGCGGCGAGATAAAAGGCGGCTTTATCTGCAGTTGACAGCTTACAAAATCCTTTTAATTAGTCGGGTGCTTCGGACCCAACGCACCTACAGAATGTGACCCGCGGGCGGGATAGGGCTGTGCCCTTATTTCTCGAAGGAATACTTATTAGTTTATACCAATTATTCTCTTGAAAACTTAGAAATATTTAATTTATTCTTTGAGAATTTTACTGCGGTATAAATTTTCCTTAAATATTAAAAATTCAACAACGTTCAAAATTGTATAAAGTGATGAGCGAGTATTGAGAAATAATCGCTTTGTCGATTTTGATTTATGTTTCTAAGCTATACGTATGTTTTTCCCCTGCTTTAGGTACCAACAAAAACTAAACAGGAGTATAAATCTAATAACACGAGCTGTGTTCTAAAAATAACTAAATGCTTAAAAATTGTATCACTATGGATCCTTCTGACACCCCTACAGAACTACTCCCACGCCATATTACCAGCGTCGCACCTTTTCATTAAGTTTTATTCTTTTAAGACTAAGCGGCCATTATAATAAGTCGGTAATGACGCCAAAGTTGGACAATGACATCAATTTAGATAAAGTTTTGTGCTAAGCGAAGGCGATATGTGATTTAGACGTGTTTGCAGATGTGTAAAGATTATTATGAGAGTTCAGTTTATTATTATATATTAGATAGAGTTCAGTTTCGTCGCATACGCAAACCCTACGTATGTCACGTAGGGTTTTGCTACGGCTGTTCCATATTGGTGGCAAATTTTATTGACTCTAATAGCTATTTCTACATAGAAGGCCAATTGATAGCTAAGCTAACAGCAGTATGCTTTCCTATTAGGGCAATTGATGGATCAGTTATTTATTTGTAGGGTTTATGCCTTAAAATAAACTGCAAAAAACGAAACAGCGTCGTTAAGGATTTTATAGAATTTGTGGTTAAAATCCTCTTGCCAAAAAGTCTGAAACTAATTTCGCAACTTTCGAAAAACCACGATTAATGTTGTCGAATGGTGAATTTCGGAATATTAACAAAAATAAAACTATACTTACTCATTAGTTAGCAACCATGCCAACATTGTAAATTATACCCATTTAGATAAAGTTTTAAGTAAAAGACGCTAACGTCTCATTAAGATGTGTTCGCAGATGATGCTTTGAGATAACATGATGTGACCGTGTCATCAGAATTACATAGAAGCGTCATTAAAACGCAACGTTTTAAATAAGTGGTTTTAGCTTAGGTCACATAAAGGTAAATTAGCTCAATCCAAGCTGCTAACGTATTCATGTCTTTATTTGATCGCTGATCAACTTAACAATGTCGAATTTTGTTTTTTTTTGTCGTCTTTTTATTAATTTACTTCTTTTATATCTTTGTATTGCATTTGCAACCTGCAGTAAATCGGTTCAACGATACCACATCAACCCTTTATACTATAAATACAAAAAAGTTTATAATATAATACCTATAACTAATTCTTCGAAAAAATAATTATCATAAAAATGTACGACTATGAAATATTTACATTTCTATTACGTGCATTGGTAATTAAACTAAACAAGATTTGTTTGAAATGCTTGCCGTGTTTGGATTTCGATTTCAAAGCTTCATAGCTAGCCGCAAAGATTCTTTGAACGGTAAAATCGGCTTCTTTGAAATATATGTTTATTTAAGGCTGCATGTAAACATTCATGTTAGTTTTGACTTTTGTCTTGAATTATTCTCCGTAGACGTTAAAATATCATTCGGATACATTGTAACTTTGTAACTTCGTGCTAGTAGATCCCCGAGCGCAACGTTACCGGTTCTACTAGACCCCCTATGATGAGGTTGTGAATCTTATTTCCGTTGTTGTAGGGTATCTATCTGGATGTATCAGAGATCATGTCCTTCTGGACAAAGCCGTAGTTCGCTGAATGAGCGTAATCGGTGAACTCGTAAAGGACGCCCTTATCGACTGCTCCCGTCGTAAAAGTCCGCATAAACTTTATGCCGTTGGCCGTATGAAAACGCCGGGTTATTTATATATTTGTGGATTTACTGCCGAGGAAGCCTATGAGCATCCGCTCGGACCGAAATACTCTTCGCTCGCTAGATTCCGCGACGTCTCGCCCGGTCGACGAACTCCTAATGAAGTACGAACCTCAATGATAACATTAAGAATTATTTTATTATAGCCACGTCGAGACCGATCGATATTAATTAGGTAGACTTTTGTACCGTTAAACATATTGATTGATGCTACCGAGAAAAATGTCTCCCCTCTCAAATAAAGTTTATCGGCCGTCGTTCGAGTCCCGACGATCGTTGACCTCGCGACTGAAATCGTGATTGATAATTTCAAATCAATCTCAATTCGTAAACGTACGTAGCATCATTTACGCGACGACGTTTACTCACGCTATCTCGGAAAAGCAATTCGTATTGAAATAACGATTAAATCCAACGTCCTCAAATTCCATTCCCGTATCATATATTACGTCGATTTGGTTTTTCGATTCCGAACGTCAAGTGCTATAACAATTTATTGTGATACAATCCGACTGGCGTGTTTTTATCTCGCTCCGACCTGTTTAAATTTGGGAAGTGTAAGAAAAGGAGCGTGCGTTTCGGAAGATGGTTGCAGGATGGTGTGAAGTCCTGTGGCGTCCAATTATTCTGACGGCGGTGGTCGTCGGGCAGGCGCCTTGCCCCCTATCGCGGCTGCCATCGATAATACAAACCGGTTCGTTTTTCGTTTATGGGCCTCGTACCATCTCGATATGCGCCTCCGAGAGCCCTTCGTGTTTAATAAGATCATAATTTCTTTCGAGCCCGATTATTGTAAGGGCTCGTTAATGTAATTTTTAAAACGTGCTTTTGTTACCACATCGATATTTTATTTTTCTTCTACTGCTATTCGAATACCATGATCATAACAAAAATATTCCTGTTTCAACTATTCCTGGTAATTGAGTAGTTTACTAATATTGGAAATGCTAAATTTAATTTTATGGCGGCAATTAAAATAACTATCTTGTCTTGTCTGATTAATTCCAGTAGGAATTACTGTTTATATCTTAAATTTATACGCAAAATTAAGATTCGATACCAGTTCGTTTGAAATATAATTAATGCCCTGTTGATTACACAGGCGAGGCTGTGCTCCTGCAATTAATATTCACCTTTGGAACAGCAGCAGCGCTTATAATGCGCATTAAAATCATTTAAGTAAGCAATTACAGGCTGCCTGTGCGTTAGCTTAAACGATAATAGCGTGTACGGGTTTGATAAATGGTCCAACTTGATTCCGTGCTGCTGTACTTTTACAACAGGTTTTATTAATTTGAGTTCCTTTAAGTTCAACATCGCTCTAGCCCTCCCAGACTCGCCTCTAACAGTAATTATCGCCAACAATGATTGTCTCTTCTCAGTAATTTCCTGTACTTCATTATGACATTCTATAACTTTTTCTTAGCCGTCTTATTGGCCATCACTCGCCGTGTGTCGCCGATCTGAGAAGTTTCTAGAATTCGTATTTCATTCAACCAGGTATTACCACATATGGACGAACGAGCTACGCTTATTATTCATACTAGTTTGATCAACTTCTATAAATGAGTAAATGAAACGGCGACGGAATACGAAAGCTTGTCGTATGCCTATAATTAATTTTATATACTCTTGGAATACAGATAACGATAAAAATGTCCTTATATTATCATTAATCGGTGATTCAACAGCGAAATCTATTATGTTATTATCTTTCTGAGTACACTAAAATAGGCCAACAAAATTATTATACATTGTAACTAGTAATTACCTGTCCTAGTGTTGTACACAAGTGCAAGTCTATTTTCATTAAATCCTAGGTATAGTTTGAATGACATCACTGTAAGTAAATTCTCGCAAGGTTTGCAGACCTCGCGAAGGATGTAATTTGTCTCAACTTGGTGTAATTACTGTTAGGGCTGTATTTACGTTATCTTTATATAGCGTAACTACTATATTTTCCACGTGAGGCAATAATTCTACATCATCGTCGTGCTATTTTCGTCTCTGGCGACGTAAAAAATGTTATCATTTACATCTTACACGACTGGAAAGGATTCCGTGACTCTGGCTCCAAGTTGTTTTAAAGGCAGTCATTAAGTACAGAAGCAGCAATTTGGTTCCCACATGACCCCGTTCCGTGGGCCGTGAGATAATCGCAAACGGTAGTGTCCAAGCACGTACTAGGTCCTTATTAGGCGAGCGAGATTTTTTCTTGCGCGGACGTCGCCGACCGCCTCCATGAGATTGAGCCTGCATACGTCGCTGGAGACGTTGTTACCGAGAACGGATTTAAAAGCTTGTTGAATATGTCTAGAGCTTTCTCTTTAATTTTTTGTCGCTTTTCTTCAACTTACTTGATTTCGAAGCCTACTTGTTTGTCAGATTATTATAAAAAAAAATCATGGAGGGCCAAATGTGACATCACGAATAAAATCTTTGATTATTTTTTGTATTGTGACACAAGTCAATTTAATATTCGCAATGGCCGCATAGTATACTACGATTTAATTTATTGCATGATGAGAACAAACGTTGCATTATGTAGGCAATTTACTTGTATTATAATGAGTTAGCGTGTGTTTATGTAAACTCGCGAAGACAGTAGTGAGAGATGGATATCGTACCACGAGACCCGCTCTTTTTTGCTCCGTTCCGAATTTAAATTGCTTCAAATTTTTGTACAAATCCCATCGCGTTGGGGATCGCATCCCATTAACGTGAAGCGCGAACGTTACGGTGAAATATGATAATTTCCGAGCCGTCACATGAGTGGAAGCAACAAAACCGACGGCCATTGGCGCCAGCGGTCCTGGACCTGGCGATCTTTAACAACCTCGCTTTTTATTCACTACGAATATGGACCATTAAAATGAACTGAATCTCAACTTCGCGTTATGTCCCGCATGAATGTCGTCCCCGCTTCTTGGATGAAAGAGACATGATCATAAAATTTAAGTTACGTACGAGTAGTTGGTCTTTTTTCTTGGAAACTATTTCAAATGATGAAATGCTCTCGGCGTATGGCGCTTATGTTTATGTTTTACGCTTTATAATTTACTTGCAAGAAATATAATTTTCTGTGTCGTAGCTACTTAGGCGAAGTAGCTTTTATCTTATCTTGTAACATTAAACGAGCAATTTTATGTACTTGTTACATGCTTTTTATTATTGTTTACTTCATGTACCTTCCCTTTATGGAACTGAGAAATGTACGACAACTTTCTGCTGTTCGATTTCTGCCGCTTAATATGAATCTGAACAGATTTTCAATAACAAGCTTTTTAAGGAACTCCTAATTTTTCAATGCAATACCCTTTAGTTATTATTTGTAGATACTTAGATAGATTGTAGATAAAAGGTAAATAATAACCATATGCAAGAAAACTTTAAACTTAGCAACGCACTTAATGTAGATTTGACCTTGTGCGGTATTTATCTCCGCAAACCATTAGCATCTATAACAATTATCTACTGCTAAATATTCTGTGTCTACATAATTAAATTGTATGTGCGTGGACTATTGCGAAAGGACAGGTTAACAGCTATAGAGGATAACTGATAGTTTAGGGAAACACGACGTTCATTGGGCATACAAATGCTTTGTTTGCGGGTGACGATTACGTAAATAGAATTTAATGAACTCAGCCGAAGGGATTAGCGTAAACAACGCACAAATTTTGAATACGCTCGGTATTGAAAATTTTAGTCGTGGGTGGCGGCATTCTGAAAGAGTTATTTTGAAATAAATGTGCTAATAAATCAACTCTCAGAAGCGTATAAAATCGTTTCGATTTATACGCGAGTGTCGTAAATATGTTGGTCGTACGCGACGGAGCTCCGCTTGCGCATTATTTTTTACATGCCGATACACGTCACAGATAATATACTTCAATTTGATGTTTAAGTTATAACGCTGCCGTTTTAGGTGCGTTGCGTGTTTTATATGGGAGTCCGGAAGCGGGTGACAACGCGAATCGGCCAGCAGTGGTCGGAGGGCCTTATGAATTATCCAAACGTCGCGGCGTCTTGCCGGCGCCTGCGCAGCTCCAGTAGCGCTCGCAACTGTAAACACGAGTCGAGATAATAAACGTGTGCCTCTTCGCTTTCCTTCAAACTCGAGCTTTTTTGTTTAAGAAGTGTCTGCACTCCATAGATATCCGATACACACAAACTGGATGAGCTTGTAGTGGCTGCGAAGGACCATTCATCGATATCCCTAAATACTAGCTCGACATCAATTTTAACCAAAGTACCTACAGCAGTACTAGCCCTGTTGCTACAGAAATAAACGTGAGTGTGATACATCTGCAGCCGAATTTCTCACCGAAATCTATTTACCGGTTATAGGTTGACGGCATATTTCTTCTAATAAATGGGTATTTTCTTAAGCTCTGTTACCCAGGATTTTCAACACATATACAATAATACAATTTTTCTGGCATTGGAAATTAAATACCGTACAGTGATGATCATGTATATCTTCCAATCGTACCAACGTATACCCGTGATAGAACATAATTAAACTGAGGAATCATCTCCGGGAGATGATACCAATATCGATGATAGTATACAGTCCGTACAACTTCTTGTTACTAATGTTTCTGTACAGAGATAAGGGCTCGTTAAATGCGATTACGTAAAAATGACACTTTTTGTAGGTCTCACCGTCGACTGTATCGATTATGCAGTGACTACTATTGACATAATAAAAATTCCAACTGCATACGTGTACTTGGATGTTAATTACGGTTGATTAAAGCGACGTCCCTGGCATACAGTGAAAGCGTAAGATCAACTAATATTGTTGATTATTATTTTTTGGCGTGGAATATACAATAATCATAATCGATACGCTTATGATGCTATAAATATCAGTTAATAACGCGATGCATAATTGTACTTTTTCTTTTACAACATTTTCGATTCAGCTTTCAAAGAGATAAGGTAAATAAGGTGATTCACTATCTACTTTATCGAATATAAAATAGGTTTTGCTCAGGATAACTATTTTGCTTCGACAATCACTTACTACAATAACTATCGCTTCACGAGATGCTTTGTTAATGTAAAAAACCGTAGAAGTGGCGAAAGCTGAGAAAGAATGAAATAAATTTGGACCTCTCGGTATCCAAAAAGTTAGTTCTTACCACGAATCGAAATATCATAGCCTAGTTCTTTGTAGATACCTGGCATTACATGAGTCTTGGTTTCCGTAAATAAATTCCATTGTTATACCTGTAAATAAAGCCAGTAAAAAAGGCTCTGTCGATTATTGTGGAGTTTTTATTGCACTGGAAAGTTCTAATTTATCTAAACATAAATAATAAAAATCGTCAGAAGTACTGTAACTTAAATACATTACGTTTAAGATATAGTATGGAAACTACCAGTTCTTGACATTAACTATAGTAATAATTTAATTAGCGCAGAATCTAACAAGTATGAGGTTTGTCCAGTTCATAACAATAGTATTACTACTTGAATAACTAAACAAAGTAAATATTAAGGTTGTTATTATATAGATATTACATAGATGTAATGGAATTTTAATAGAACAAGTCGAAGTATTTTTATGCGAACCCTTCCTTCACTCATTGGGGACTGTCGCCAGGCATCTCCGTACACGACCGACCTCGTATACAACTTGCCAAACGTGCACGCAATTGTCGTTCGTATCACGTAGCACAAGAGACTACATTAACATGCCCAAACGTGTCCGAGTGTAACTAATGTGTTCCATCGTGTAGATCTGCATTTCTGATTATGAAAGCTCATTGTGACGTGATTTGGGCTGCATTCACGTTCATTGACGGTTTTGTTGAAGAAAACAGAAAGGATTTTTTTGTAACTAGCAATGTATGTTGAATGTAGAATATATTTCAGTGTACATTGATTGTTATTTGTGACAGCGTAGGAAAATGCAGTTTGTAACCAGCAATGGATGTAAACGTAGGGGGATTTTTGAAATATATTTACGATGTTGTTTCAGTGGTAGTGGGACTTATGATCGAGTTTCCATAAACGGGAAGGCGACTTGTAGCCCTTCTGCGCAGCGTATAATTGTAATTCAATAGTGGCATTGTTTTAGAAGGGCCGGGGCTTGCTAGGCTTAGTGTAGTGTAGGCGTTCCCTCGTTTATTGCAAAGGGGAATAACTAATTAGCACGCTTAGACAATGTCGCTAGAAACTACTCCTTGCGTTGAACTTTAGTGAACGGAAGTTAATGCCGGTTATTTAGTAACCGCTATATCTATTTCTACTGCATTAAAACCTGATAATAAGAAGTATTCTATTAGTTTATCTCAAGATAACGATGTGGAAACTGGACGCAGCATACATTTTATTATGTTACTCACGAAAGCTCTATTCCGTAAATGTCTCGTCAAAATCTGATTAAATGATTCCGAGATAAGCCTACACAAAAAGTCAGACAGATGGAAATCATTTTAAAAACGTGGTGTATAAAATGTTTGACTATGTAGTTCTATTTTCTACGTGTTTGAGTTTTAATTGATTTGATTCAAAATATCTGAAAACTTACGAACTTCCTCTTTTGTGAGCACTTAACCAGTAGTTAAGTTAATAGTTAATAACTAATTAAAAACCGATATATATTCAACTGTGGAGACATATGTTTACGTTATGACAATCACAGCATCCATCCGTAATACAATTTGGGTTAGGTTATCGCGTCGGTGTAAGTTATTCCTTTATTGTTTGTTTCATTGATTGCTCGGCTACGCTCGGTGACCCTATCGCTTTCTACCTAGCGTTGATAAAAACGTTATCTTTCATTGATTGCTGCTATATTCTATGAGGTTATTTTAATTCGATCAGGATAATTTTAGAAAATATAACTAAAAAAAATAGGTAGATGTACGAATTGTGAAAGGAAATGCGTTATTCATGAGGAAATGTATGAGTCAATGTGATAAATCTATACAAATAAATAAAATCGACAGACGCAATTTTATATAAAGACATGGAAGAAATGGATTTCTAGATTCTCAAATCTAGAATTTAACGGAAAGAAATCTTTCTGTTAAATTGAAGGACTTCCTTAATTTACGGGATTCACCTAGTTACTAGATACTTATAAAGTAATCACTGAGTCCATACGAGAAGGTATACAAATTAAATTTTATTTAGTACTATTACTTAGATGATTTTTATTAGCCTGGATGTCATCGCCCGAGTTTCTTCGCAACATTAATAGACCAGGCGCCACAAAATAAAACGTCCACCAATCTACTTTTCCCAAACAATCTCATCCTTTGATGTCGTCCAATGTACACAGATCCGACGTTTGTTTGAACTGATGTCTGTTCTTTTTTCTTCCTAATTGTTATATCTGTGCTCAAATAAATTTATTTGAAGCCTTATCTATTTTTATATCAGCATAATAATATTCATATT
>DWLZ01000459.1:0-10352 GCA_018251995.1 Urbanus velinus | reverse complement strand
GGATGTTGACAACAGGCAACTAATAAAAATACAAGTTTCTTTGTGGTGACAATACGATTACTGATTTCTATGTGTTGGTTTGGCTACAGCGGTTTTCATACTAATCGGCTCATATGCTATTTCTATCATCTTTCTCATTTCTGTTAAACCAATCTTTCACCTCAAACTTATAACAAACCTAACCTTTGACAATAAAATAACAAATTCTATTTCACAGTACCTACAAGCGTTGGCGCAATAAACTTCTGTTTACAGAATAAATGTCAAAAGGCATAGCAATAAAAAGTTATTTACACGGCCCAGCAAATAAAGGTTTTACACACCCTGCGGTTTTGTGCCGGATGTCAACCATTTTGATGACTGAAATCTATACAAATAAATAAAATGGAAGTGTCTGTTTGTGATTTCAAAAGTACAATTTTTTACTCGATGCATATGAAAGTAATACACGATACATATAACGGAAATGCAATTTAAAAAAAAATGTCTGTCGGTCTGTCTGTCTGTCTGTTTGGCTGAGCTAATCTTATAAACAGCTGGACCGATTTTGACGGGACTTTCACTGGAAGATAGCTGAAGGTCTAAGGCGTAACATTAACTAATTTAATTTTTGAAAAATCCATTAGGCGCGACCCACGCGCGAGCGCGCACAGTCGCGAGAGAGCGCAATGACATTTATGTTTAAATATGTATTATTTTCTACTTTTTAACCGCAGGGATAAGCTAGTAATAATAAAGAAATCTGTAGGTATTAAAAGCTTATTACTGCTGCAATATTTCTACTACGCTCGTATAACTAGATCATATTGCCAGCGCAATGAAATGCAATGTTGCGGATTATGATAATGACAGTTATATTTCAGCCGCTAGTAGAAGGGAAATTCATAAAAATATAAATCGTATCTCAGCAAAGACATAAAAGTTCTTTTACATTGGAAATAAATGAAATATTACATTGCAATCACGTTAAAATAAGTATAACGATGTCAATATATTCAGACCAAAACACTTGTAGCGTCATTGAATTAGGATGAATATATGGTTACTCCTCCAAATTCAACTAGAAATGACAATGTTTAGCCTGTTATATTAGTGCTCAACTAATAACAAACTTTGATTCGCATATGCTTGTCTACTTAAACCAATTAGAGCAACGTACATGACAAGTGAATTGTAGTAGATATTGTTGTTTTAATGAATAAAAGCAATAACAAGAATAAAGGTACTTAAATCAACATTTTGATAAGATGTAATATTAATTTCACAATAGTAATACGTAATACTCCAGAGAGTTAGTACGGAATACTCCAACGAGTTCCTAAAAGTTCTCATAGGTGTGTGAAGACTACCAATTCGCACTAAGCCAGCTCGGTGGACTGAGGCCTAAATCCTTCTATGAGAGGAGACCCGTGCCCAGTAGGACATAATGGGTAGACAACAATAAACATGCGTAAACGAAGACTATTCAGAAGTAATGAAAAAATAGGAGGATCAATCTGCCGTTTGAAAAAATACAATAAAAATCATGAAAGTTTTTGATAAACAAAAGTTACCTACATTCTAAAATTGCATTAAAATAATTTTAGTATGCTCTGCTAAATGGAAAATATAAATCTGTAACCAATCCAAATCTCAAACTAGATCTAAAAGTGTGAAGCAAGCTATGTAGGGCAGCAAGAATAGCATCACAGTTTATGTAACCGGTCTGGAACATCGGTAGCAAATATAATGTCACTTTAAAATAGCAAAGTAGCCTTCCGGTGTGAAACGGGTAGCTTGGAACACATATCTCCTGCCTCAGCCGTTCGCCTTCAGTAAACCCTGTGGGTAAACCCATATTGAGAACTCAAATAATATTATACTAACCGAATGCTAGCGCAATTGCTGATGTTTCTTGTATAGATGAAGTTTAAATTAAGTGATAGTAATGAAATAAATAATGCAATAAAATTGACTATTTGTGTGATGTACAGTTCACAAAATATTAAAGGACCATACTCATTTATACAAGTAGGTATATAAAATATGAAACAAAAGGTAAGTAGGGCACTAAAAATAGCATCACTATCAGTTTATGTAACCGGTCTCTAACATCGGTAGCAAATATAATGTCACTTTAAAATAGCGAAGTAGCCTTCCGGTGTGAAACGGGTAGCTTGGAAGGTATATCTCCTGGTGTCAACATGTCTCCGCCACTCACATTAAATAAACCCATGTTGAGAACTTAAATATTATTATTCTAACAGACTACCACCGAAGTCGAGATTTTTATGCTGCTAGTATAGAGATATAGTAGTTTTGAGTTGAATGAATCGAATCGTAAAGTAAAATAATGGATTGATTGGGTTATTTACGGTTCACAACATAATTTCTACAATTCCCAATTATTTTCATGTCCCACTCATGGGTTCTCCTAGAAGTGGAGATGACTTGGAGCATACTCCAATACACTACATAATAAATTTATCATACATAATGAAGTTCAACTTGAGTTAAAATTTTATTCTCTGTGATTGTTTTAATCCTTGCCGCCACTAACATTTCACAGTGGAAAAGAAACGATGTAAAAAAGTTATCTGCTTTGTAGAAGCTGTCAACCCTACATAATAATTTTAACGCTAACGTGCGCGTGGTTTTTTATCGGCTTCACCACTTGGATCAGGTAAAAAGACTTACCTAACTTTGTTTATATTTTGCGAGCGCGAGGTCTTGCGTGTTAAAAGAACGAGATTTTTTACTGGCATAACCAGTTGTATTAATTAAAGATTCACACCGAGCTTTGAGAACCCTGTCCTCGATGACAGATTATGTTTTAGGCCGTGTAAGTTGGTGTAATCAGTCCAATTAATAATAGATAGCGTGTTTGAACGCAAGGAGAGGTCTTGCTCGTTTTTAGTGTAAGGTAGGCTTAAGCAGTTAGACTAATTAACGATACATATGGATAATGCGTGGATTTATATTGTAAGTGTTGGTTTAATTACTTAGATTAGGCAAATACACTCCTAGCTTGATTAGAGCGTGCGAACGCGAATAGGGATCTTACTCACTGACGACACATGACTTTCAACCGTTATTGTTGAATCAATTTAGATCAGTTAGAAACACTCACCTAGTTTTGAACGAGCGTCGCGAGCGAGAGGTGAAGTCTTGCTCGTTGGCAACGCATGGTTTTGTTTACCGTAAAGTCTTTTTAATCAGATAACGACACTCTCCTAGCTTTGTTCGGCCGTCGCGAGCGCGACCAGAGGCCTTGCTCGCTGGCGACGCATGGTTATGTCTACCGTAAAGGATTTTTAATCAGATAACGAGATTTACCTAGCTTTGTTCGACGTCACGAGCGCGAGGAGAGGTCTTGCCTTCTGGTAACGCGTGGTTTTGCTTACCGTAAGGGCTGTTTAATCACGTAACGAAACACACCTAGCTTTGTACGAGCATCAAGGGAGCAGAGGTCTTGCTCGCTGGCAATGCATGGATTTGCTTACCGTAAGGGCTGTGTAGTCAGATAACGAGACTCACCTAGCTTTGTTCGAGCGTCGCGAGCGCGAGGAGAGGTCTTGCTCGCTGGCGGCGGAGCAGCCGGTGCCGGCCTGCAGCGAACCGCGGGAGCCGCCCAGCCGCCGCGATCCCAGCCGACTCGACATCGTATCTGGAAGGAAAGTTAATATTAAATTTGGCACTATAAATATCCGAAAGAGACACCTACTAAACGAACTTTTAAGCTTGTTGTGTGCAAGGCTAATATACAATTATTGACTATTTTTTACGCAGTATTTTTTCGACTATAATAGGATTTATAATTGTAATATGACATCTATAGAAATATTTGCTATGAAATAAGTAAGAGCGCTTTAATTTTAAATGTTATATATTTCAAAAAGTTCAACTAAGAGAGTTAATAAAATTACCAAATTCAGTTCGTTTCATGGCTCATATACATCGATTATCCCACATACTCCACTAAAATACATTATAAAATATACCATCAAAAATAACGATTTCTCTGTGTATCTCACAATCTTAGTTGAGAAGTATCACGCGAGAATAGCTAATGCCACTGTCGACGCCGAAATGACATACAACTTGTAATTGCAAATTCCTCGCTCAAAACATTTCTAAAGCTTGGTATTTCTGTTGCACTAAATGACAGCGCTGCACGCCGCTAACAAAGCATTATGATTTCGATTGAGACTGTTTCTAACACAATGGATGGATCAAGTTTACC
The DNA here is from genome assembly GCA_018251995.1 of Urbanus velinus. Lineage (NCBI taxonomy): Eukaryota > Metazoa > Arthropoda > Insecta > Lepidoptera > Hesperiidae > Urbanus > Urbanus velinus. Next base: position 6,130 of record DWLZ01000459.1, on the reverse strand, counting down.
TTCAAACTATTTTCGTTTATTTTCCCTTTACGAACTCAAACTTTGCGAACAATGACGGATTTAATGCTAAGATTTAATATCTATATTTTTCTAATACTTCGGGATTAAAATGGGGCATTACGGTAGCGCATATTTATCTTATAAATATTGAACTGTCTAAACCGTGGTGGCGGAGTCTTTTTGAAAAGCGAAATTTTTAACGGAGCCCCAAAATAAACGAAAAAGTTACATGCATTATTTTTATAATGGTTAATCATGTCACAATGTACCTAAGTGTATTCTATAATAAAAGAAAAATAATCTAATGGGAGTATTCTCGTGGAGCTCCCGTAAAGACTTTGCGGTGCCGCAGGGCTCCTTGGACCACACTTTGAGAATGGGTTGTCTAAACTAAACGATTTATATAATAATAGGACCAAAGTATAAACTCCAGTTTTAAATGTTTGTCTGTCTGCATATCATAGACTACATATTCCTTCACACAGGACTTTTTTGAAAAACTAAATCATATTACCCCGACAAAACTATACTTCTACAAAATCTTTATTCTTGTGAAAAATAAAGGCAATGTTCAGGACGCTCTGACATAAGCCGTGGCCATTACCATGTGAAGATTTAACAACAGAAATATACAAATAAGAATAACTTTTTACATTTCTTTCAGTACCTACAAGCAAACCTGTACTTTTCTGTGAAAATTAACGTTTGCCTAATGGTAAGTGGCCACTGCCACCTGTTAACATTTGTAACTACTCCAGATTCGAGTACAATCCTGCCAGAGACAAGCTACATTGCATTGCTACTCATGAAGGTTAATTTAAAACTCCTTACCACACAAAGTCTTGCTACAATTTTCAAGGCAAAATACAACGCTTTACACTGTTATTATAAGAAAAATAAACAGATACAGTGGTAGTCCCTCCAGAGTCAAACCAGAAAAGACTTTAACCACAAAAGTAGCCGTAAGTTTTCAAATTAAATACTAAAGTTAGTAAAAGACTACAGAAGTTAGTAAAGGTTAAACTTCAATAACAAGAAACGTAAATACGCGAGGCATCTATAAATAGGAAAGAAACCTCGAAAGTTTTAATATCTCACAAACTATACAAAAAAGAACGAAAGCTAGGCCAATAAAAATGGGTCACCTCGGAATGGAATAAAACGAATAAATCTAATAAAGCCACCTTTTTATAAACTTCATCTATTCATTGAACTACCTTAAAGTTCAAAGTAGATTTAAACAACTTCGCCTAGCAAACACCACATCATTACATTCAATCTTTTACAAGTAGTGCGCCTGTTACCGAGTTCGTCTGTAAAGTTATAAGTACATACATGTATTAATGTGATGCAAACCAACTTACGAGAAAGTAGTTCTCTCCTTACTTTTATTCTAATTAGGATGTTTAGTAAATGTTAATAAGCAAAATACTATTTTAAGAACATAAACTCATTTTGTGAGTATAATTAGACCTTCTGCTTTTTTACAACAAATGTATTAAATAAAAGCAGGTGTGTTTATTTCAAGCAAATGTATGCACTGACCTTTAAATAAATTGTACGTAAACACTTCTAGATCTAACCAGCGATGTAAATTGAATATGGTTTTAATAATATTAACTTGCAGACCTTTAAATACTAAAAAAGAAATTATGTGAGAAAAATAAAAGGAAACTCTTATTAAAATATAATTTATTACCACATATGAACCGAGTTCTTTAGAAGAAAGACTAGAAATACCACAAAGGGTTGTCGCGTAACATTACCAAGCAGAAACAGGCGTAGCACGTAACCGCCTACGAATGCTACGACTGACGTCACGGTTGTGTACGTGTGTGTAAATAGGCACGTAGATTGTTTCATTCGCAACGACTGTAGGCAGTGGTTTTGGTAAATTTTAATGACATGTTACGTCGCACTGCGGAGTGCTGCGGAGACGTGGTACTCGGCTGCTTTCCGTACGTTACGGCTGCGGATAAACCCGGATTAAGGACTTACCTGCCGGCATTGGAGAGATAAAATAGTATAAACACAAATCAACTGGAAACTTTTGGGCTCGCACCAAATTGGGATACAGAAAAATACGGCTACTTTGTGATAAGCCTTTTTATACGCTACGGTATTGCGAACATTCAGACTTTATTTTGTTCTTTTAGTAGTTACTATTTAATATTGTCCCTACTAAATAATTGAGATGCAATTTTTTTAAAAGTTGGCAAAAGTGAAAGTTTCATAATTATGATTACATCATAATTGCATAATTGAAGCGGCGCGATGAAATTGGGCCTCCCTCTCCGAAATTCCGAGGTTTAAAACTCCAACACATCTGTTTTTCAGACATAATAAAGTTTAATTAATTATGAAATTTATAGGCTTCATACTGTGATGAAAATTTTATGGATAACTCTTTGGCATGTTCTCGTATGTTTTTCGCGAAATTTTTTTCGCATTAATGCAATTTTGGTGAACTTCGTGGAACTCAATCTTCAGATAGGAGGAGCAGAATTATATTTATACTACTATAATTATTTTCTATTCTATATATGTTAATAAAGTGATTCGTATTTTACCACTAAAATATATAAAAAATATATATTTTGAGTGTCATCGATTTTCACTTTTGAAACGGCATAAACCAAACCAGAGGTCAGCATAATCCTAATTATAAAGCAGGTATAGTTTTAAACAGATTCCCTACAAAAAAACATCTTATAACACGAGGCAATTTTCTAAAAATTCTTAATATAAATCAATTATAATTAGTAAAACTGTTAATCATATTCCTATACAATCTACTTAAAATTAATCTTATAATTTCCAGCGGAGGAATATAATATTTTATTTCTAAAGCAGCTTATTAGACGGGATCTTTCCGTGCAAAGATGATTTATGTTTTGGGTTCATCCTATTTTCGCTAATTACCAAGACGTACCGTTACCTCGTTAAAATTTGTGGCTGGAAACAATCAGCCTTACATCTTCCAAGACTTAATTTCTGTATTAAATACGCGCTGTACGTTTTTTCTTAACTTTGCATAATAACATGCGGTACCTAATAACCAAAAAAGTATATTTTAAAAACTGTTTCAATAAAATAATTAACTTTTAAATGAGTAGCATACATATTACGTATGCTTAAAGAGGTCAATATTTCAGATATAAATCACATGTACTGACGGAAAGGAATGTAGCTATATGTTAAAATAGACTATAAATATTTTCCTAAACTATCTTATTTATGCAGCCTTTTTCCAATGATAAAAAGATATTACTAGACAAACAAATATTTCTTCTTCTTCTAGAAAATAGACAAATGTAAACTTGGCAAAGCCGTACATGAAGACATGTTAAAAGCATGAACAAAGACTCTTTATTATACAACTTACAAATGGGTTCTTAATTCTATAGACTTACGCTGGTGAAATATAGTAAGAAAAACATGATGCTAGTTTCAATACGAATCACTATTCGTTTAGTTCGTTTCGCCCCTCAAATTCAACGGACTTAAATGAAACTTTTCAGAAATAACTAGATGTTAGAATAACGAAGAACTATGGATAGCATGAATTTTGATACCTAGGTCCCAGTTAGATATATATTTGTTTTGTCTGAATCTTTGACTATTTATCTGAATTGTTCATATTGATTTTTTTAAGGTGATTATAAAACAGAAACTGCAAAAGAATATCCATAACACACTTATTATCCATACAAAATGTCATTTTTAAATCAGTAACTTAAATTAATGAAGCAGATGGAGCCGAGCTATTTCAGTCCACGCGTTTTTATCGTCTGTTACCATATTTATTTTATACATAGCTTTTTGCGCAGCGTTTGTTTAATGACCTGTTTAAAACAATCTATTATGGTATGCAAATTTACCGATTGGTAAACTTTACACATAATATTTATAGAACATTACAGAGGACTAGAGGACATATCACACCTTTAAATTGCATAGTTTAATTTTTGGCTTTTTATAATATTAAAGGAGCATGCTGTCCACCAGATAATAAATGTCACATACATCCCTGTGATCAACCCCAGATAAAATTAGAGTTCTGCTTGATCTAGGCCGCAGACGCGTTACTACCAAGGACTAAAGACGATTTGGATAAGTATACACTTACCACATCCTTCAAACCAGAACACAGCAGGAGGCTTCTGATATTAGTCAGACAGCCGTTTCGATGGTGCCGAAGTCAAACTACAAAAGGTGCTACCACTTTTTAAGTTGTTAAACTGTTACTTTTTAAACTTTTGCAAATATTGTAATTCTAAAAATAAAATATAGATTCTCGTATTTTTTCTTCAATGCTTTTCTTTGAACGAACGAACAAAGCGTGGATGGTCGTTTATAATATTTTCATTACGATTTATACTAAAAAGTTAAGTAATATGTCATTTTGTGTTGATGTAATACGAGACGTGTTAATTCTACTTCAAATCGTTATTATATTATCTGCCATTTATACTCCTATCGAAATTCTCCATCATTTCAAACAGTGTAGTTAGTGGGTTTGTGAAACAGTGTAGTGGGTTTATGAAACAGTATATGTTATCAATATTTACTGACACACGTATCTTCGTGCACACACTCGTTTATATTAAATTGCTATCATTTATTTACAACAGATTTGTATTGTTGACAAAAATAGTTCGAAAAATTTACACCCAATAACGCAGCAGAATCGGAAATCGGAATACTAGATTTGGATTTTTTATGCCCAATCAAAACGTGATGTATCTCGCAATATATAGAATTACCGGTTTAGAAATCGGTTTTATTTTTTGTGCGTAGTGCGTTCAAATGGGCGTTTGAAAAATAAATTGTACGTTGACTCTACGCTCGAACATTGTTATTTGTGGATATTTTACAAAAATAAAATATACTTTCGTAAACGGGTAAACGGGTATGTTATTTTAGTGACGTTACATAAATTGTTTCAAAAATTTAAACACTTTTAAAATTAACTATGACTACAAACTACACTGAATGTTGCTATTATTTATCAAAAAATGTTTTAATGACTACATGTTTTTAATGGCAGTGGTCTGCTACGTAATGCTACGATGTAAATATGAAAGTAAATTTGCGCCCAATAAATCAACGAACATTTTCCCAATTTCTATTTTCTTTTATAAAATTCGAGTATAAAGTATAATCCATATTATAAGCCAGGTAAGACATCTTTAAATAATATAATTAACCCCAAGGAGAATTGAAATCTCATCTAAGCTACTGATGCGTTATTGATACTGATAATTAAGTTTAAATGTGCATGTAGCTCTATCTGATCTCACCCTTAACCTCTCAAAACAGCGCTTAACACTTATAACACACTAGCTTTTTTCAGCGGCTTTGCACGCCTTAAATTACATATAAATCTTCCTTTTGAATCACTTTAAAAAAAGCGCGATCAAAATCCATTGCGTAGTTTTAAAGATCTAAGCAAACATACGGACAGACAGCGGAAAGCGACTTTTTAGTGATAAAGTGTGATAATCTAGTGTTTGTAGTGATAATACCTTTAAGTAACGACTTTCAAGTTTGAAATTATTATTTTAAAAGTCATTGAACCTATCATTTTCATGGGACTACATGAATATAAAAAAATAAAAATTTACCCACAAATATGCCTAAAAAATACAGAATGGCTTCAATTTTCATTTGTCAAATCATCCAAATAGTAAGTTAATACAAGTTTTTTAAGATAAAAAGGGCTATCCAGCTCAATTTTAAAAGGAAAATATCTTCTAAGATCATAAAATGTGAAACTTGAGTGAATCTCTCCCGAGAGAGAGATAAACATCAAATCGTGGTTAGGGCGATAATGTAAGTTTAAATTAAATCTCTCTTCACCTTGTTAAACGTTTGAGTTCACAATAAAGTTCATTCCTGTTATTTTTGTACATAAAATAATGTTTGATGTTGTGAGTTTAACGAAATTTTGGGAAATAGCTTTTATAGTTATTTTGAAGGTTTTTTTTAATAATAGTAGCAAACGACCATGCAGTCTACCTGATGGTAAGTGGCCACTGCCGCCCATGGATATCTGTAATCAACTCCAGATAAGATTACAGTCCTACCTGAGGTCGACCACACCTCCTCTGAGGACTGAGCTGGAACG
>DWLZ01000458.1:0-10355 GCA_018251995.1 Urbanus velinus | reverse complement strand
TCACTAAAGCAGAACTTAAAAACAAAGAAAGCGCTATAACATCATATTTATTATCTTTAAGCGTCTTCCTGAAGCCTTACTGTACTGTACACGAGTCTTAACGCTAGATTATTTCTCAAAAGCGGAGTTTAATCCGTTGATTTTGCAATGTGAGTTATGGCGGTAAATCTCGTTGATACGTCGCGTCTGACTTATAGCGTGCTTATATAGAGACTGGTTTCATTCAGACCTCCCATTCATAAAGTCTAGAACTTACCCACCAGCTCGTTTAATATCTATCTTGAGATCTTCTCACCTCTTTAGAATACCAAAGTAGCTAACAGCTTGTATTAAGATATGGATGGAAAGTTTGATATGAATTGAATAACTATTTTATTATACTGTATTCATAATAATTATACTTATACTCATTTTAAGCTTATAGTCCTATACTAGGATATTTTCCAGCGACTTTGGTGTCACAGACATACACAAAGACGAATGAATATATATGCATGTACATTTCAGTTCTGGGTCTGGATCCGAGAACTGAAATGTACATGCATCATTTAAATATCTGTCCAGCCATAGATTGAAGCCGAAACCTATATCATGGAACCCTAGTTCTCGCGTAAGTATAAAGATAAGACAGAAATCTCACTATACCTTCGAAACCAAAACACAGAAGCATTTAATATGGCTATGGTAAAACTGAGATCATTAAAATACAAACTAAGTATCTGTGAAAGCCAGGTTGGCTTTCATCGATACTGCTGCTATAAGCTATAACCTATAAGCTGCAGAAATATATAGATGAGATACAGCCGGAACATAACCTGCATTTTATTTATCACCTATAAATTTAACTCAATTAAACTACATTTACTCTCAATAAAATTAAATCCATTTAATCAGATTGTATAAAACTCGAAATAAAAATACCCACGGAGCGTTTAATTTCGCGACAAAATTGATGCCCATGTAGCGATATAAACGGGCAAATACACCTAAGTCACTTTTACTACATCAAAACTAGCGCATATAAATTTTACCTCCGATAATGTTACATTTAGCGCACACATTGCCAGTGTCTCGACAGATTTTGTTACTGGCTGTAAAATTTTATTTCTTTATGATGTTTTATTATTTTATTCGCTACGAGTTCTCCCTTTGTGCTCTTTGTTGCGAATGCTAGAGGTGGTCCTTCGGTCTGCATCGGTTTTAATGCATCGGATGCAATAAAAAACATTATATTGTAGCAAACCGGTGAGTAATCGAATGCTGTTTATGTACTCGCGAGTACAATAACGTTGTCATTTTAGTTTTTCTGTTCCTCAGATAAATTACAAATGTGTGTTCTTCCTGCTATAAAAATGTCGGATATGTGTCCTCGCGTCGTATCTACACAGATAAATAAAGCTCAAGTTTTCGTACGTAATCTCAAATCAATCTTTATCTTTATTTTTGTAATTATGTCTCGTATTATAGCAAAACATTAAAACCATTTTTTTCATTTTGTATGTACTCTGTATAAACAAATCATTTAAACAACTTAACTGATTTTGATGTACCAAAAATATGTAGAACTAGTTATATGTATTACAAAATAATACAAACATTGAACCTCCTGAGGTGCGGTATCCACATCATAAAATGAAATTATTTCCAAACACGTTAATTCCTGCAAAAAAATGAAACAAAGAACACGCGTAACCACGGACAAAGCCGTGAACAGTAGTCGTATATAAATAAATATTTTAAGGAATAACAAGGCAGGGAATGCATTGCGAGGAGTCGGAGATGCATCGCGCCGTCAGTTCACGATCCACGTGCGAAGATAGCGTCTACCGAGATATGTGCATAGATTTAAGCCCTTTGTTTTAGGAGACACTATGAGAAAATTTCACATTTAATTTTAAACTACGCTACGTTGTGGCTATGCGTTTTATGTGTTATAGGCCGTCTGTTTTAACGCGGTGTATGTTTTATTAAATTTTATATAGAATATCGATAATCGAGTAATTCTATGGTAACAGTGACAGCCTAGGTATTAAAACTCGGCCTCTTAATGAGGTGATCCGAGGTTCAATAACAATACCAGGCTCGTGCACCTCTGATTAATTATAAGATATGTGCGTATTAGAAATTAATTTCTACTGTCTTTAAAAATGAAGAAAAATGCCTTAAAAAACACGTTTGAGTATTTAAAAAGCTTTTCAAAGATATGTGAAGGCTACTAATGTGCTCATGGGAAGCGCGGTGAACTATGTCTTTAACCATTTTCAGTCTGGAAGACCTGTGCTCAGAGTGGGACAGTATGAGAACTCAAGGGACAAGTTAGGCGAAACGATATAAACGACGATAACCACTTATCATATCTAGCAGAGGGAATCGGAATGTTTTATAAATATTACTTTACCGCACCCTCAGTTGGCATCAGAACTAATTAATCGTCCCATAGTATAAATAACAACCACGCGATATAATTAATATCTCTGGATACATACATTATATCCACAGTGAAAAGTCACTTTTAATTATTTACGATTAGGCACATCCCTGTTTATAATAAACACTTCCTTTGAAGCCATGAATAACATTTACAAGAAAAGTAACTGTCTTGCCATACGATGCTTAATATGATAAATTGCGCCCTCTCACGGCATTTGAACAAAACTTGGTTTTTAATTACGCGTACTTGATTATGTCTTCTCGATTATTACAGTCTTATTGAGTGTACATTAATTTTCCTTTTATTTGTATGTTAATATTATTGGTAGAAAGTTACCTTTCTAACTTTCAACTATCCGACTGAGAACAAATATTACTTTATTAACTTTCCATTGCTAATTACAGTTTAATTGTATAATTTTATGATCTACACTAGAATGACCACATTTGTGTGGTATACAGTGCTCGTTAAGGCATACAGTACTGCATTGTGTTATTGTTTATTGGAATCGATATCTGTCTATTCGGTATTAGCCAAATCTGTAGAAGTTTGATAGAAACCACTAAGAATACGACAGGAATACATGTAAACCCATTTAAATATCTGTTTTGATTCAACAATAGGAGTAGTTACGGGCTATAACATTTAAAAGTATGTATTTATAAAAATCTTAACAATAACATGGTACATAATACCTTTTTTTTGTATGTGTGGAGTATGAGATTTTTACCCCACTAAACCACCCCCCCTGGTGGCCGGCCGTCCTCGGTGCTTCGAGGAGGACTTCATGATCTCAACATGGAAATCCATCCGTCCGATGTACGGCGGTATGCGACCACACATATCACCCTCCTTCCCAGGGTCCCTGAATGGACGAGTAGAGCATCCGCTCTAGCCGCCCGTAACCTTGGAAGATAATACCTAGCTCTATATTATATGATCTAGTCAGTAGCCCATTTATTATAGTGTCTGAAAAAAAAACCATTGCCACCATTATGACAGAAATATTGACCGCATAGATGGTGGTTTTCCAGAGACGTGAATGTCGAAGGCAAGCTACGAAGCGAAGCTACGCTAAAGCGAGTAAGATGTGCTATAGAAAAGCTATTAAATCAAATCAAAAATATTTTATTCAAAGTAGATTCTGTATAAGAATTGTTTTTGAACGTCAATAATATTATTTTTTCACTACCACCACTTCGAAAGGTGTTTAGTTATGAAGGAGACGCTATTATTGTTACGTAAACCGATCATTATTCTTAGGTAGCCCGTCCATATAAAAACATAGCATAGCTAGCTCACACATCTCTGGTGGAAAAGCACCCTTATATTTGAATAGTTCGCATAAAAAATACACGATCCATTTCTTAAATAATCCTAGTGAAATTTTATAATCAGATGAACTATGACACCTACAGGTTGACCTGGAGTAAACTAGAAGGCCCAGTAACCTATTATTATCACACCCACATACTGACCTGATCTGAAATGGCTGAAAAGTCTCTACCTTATTAAAACTTAGATCTTAGACGATAGTAATAGATTTTCCGTAGATAATTGAAATAGTATTACTTTAAAGGATATGTTTTCCTTTATAGAAATTGCGACCGGAAGGGCCAGCGTACGGATATTGTGGGTAGTATCCGCTGCCTACACAATCCTAACGAAAACCTACACAAGCAGAATAGTAAGGAATATACTCTGAAGCAAAACTTGCACTTTCTGCTATTCATCAGTCAAATATTTTGTATAAGACCATATCGTCGAATATAGTAATATATTTTGCGTGGGCTTCCTTTGAAAAGTGGTAGATTTCTTTGTGATTCTACTCCGGCGGCAATATAAAGAATGTGATACTTAACGACAAGGTTGGTGCAATGGTTAGCACGCCGGACCGCTAATCCGACGGTCCTGGATTCGATTCCCAACTAGGCGGAAATTTGAATAATGAGTTTAAATTTCCGTTCTTGGTCTCGGTGTGTGTCCTTGTCTCGTGTCTTTTTTATGGCACCCACGACACAGGGAATCCTAGTGTGGGGCTATGAGTGTGCAGTGTTATTACTTATCCGAAGCGTTCCAATTTAATTTCAGGGGTAGCAGTACTTCCGCGGCCGATTTCAGATAAGATATGCGATATAAAGCGCCACCACCATTTGCACGTTTGCTGTGTTTGGATAGAAAAAGCCTAATAAGGATATTAAAGAATTAAGAGGAGCTCCAAATTATTTTTTAGTGTAATAGTTTAGTTTTTCTTTAGTGTATAACTGTGTCCCGACCTCAAATAGGGCTTTTCTTATTAACGTTGCAGGAAAATGTCTCTTACACATCCGATAGTTCTCAAAGACGTCCGAAGTCTACTAATCCACTGTTGGCCGCCATGTTCAACTATGTATAACCTACCTTTTTTTTTAAGTTTAGATAATTTACGCCTTGGGAGCGACGCCGGGTTATTTAGGGTTTACCGCACTTAAACCCTTCCCCCCCCCCCCCCCTTGACGCGTCCTTTTTTAGCAGACCACCACTGAAGGCCTTCGTACCGATACCCCGATTGGTATATACTCAACTAAGATCTGCGGGTATTTACGACGGTACGCGACCACACATGCCACCGTCCTTCCTAGATCGCTGGATAGACAGTTCGAGCTCCCGCTCTAGCCGCCCGCAACCCCAGAAGCTGCCTTTTAGTCAACTCTTACGACAGGTATACCATAGCTCTATTCTGGCCCGGGACTACAAGTACAATCTGAGATGAGACCTGCCCAAATAAGAAACAGCATAAAAATAAGCACCATATATATGCGATATAGAAAATTTATTCACTTTTGACCTTGTGAGGCCAAAGTAGAAAATCAGTCACCCATACGGACCCATGTAAGCTAATTTTACGTGTCAATAAAGTCCACCGGTATAAAGTCTCAATTTTATGCACCAATAAATTCGGCCGGTAAAATGTTAGTTACAACACTATTTATTTTCTGGTCGTTTAAACAGTCAAGAGTCTTGACTTGTTACTGTAGAACCATAAAATGTATCAAGAAACACCGTTCAAGGTAGTTGTACACTTCATAGAGTGTTTATTGAGGCAAAAATATCACATGTGTTTCTGCATCAATTGTATAAGTGGAGAACGATATTCAGATGTAGAAATATAATGTGACACGGGGTAGCTCAGCATTATCCTGTTGTTTCTTCAGCTCTTGTTCCATCATGATTTGATAACGATTCTAAATGCAGCTATTAGTGTTTTTGACCAAATCGAAGTGCAGTGCATCTTTTTTTTATTGCTTCGAAGTAGCAAACGAGCAGTCCACCTAATGGTAATTGACTACTGCCGCCCATGGACATCCATAATCAACCCCAGATAAGATCAAGTCCTACCTAAGGTTGCCCTAGAGCGTTGCTACCCGTGAGGACTGAGTTGGAACGCCTCGGATAACTATGTCTCCCTAACAACACCCTTCAGATCAGAACACAGCAGTGCTTAACACTGCTCTCGTATAAAGCACAAATTGACGTGTAGGTGGTGCTGCCGGAGTCGAACCACATAAAGTTCTACCACGTGTTATCCATTTGGTAGTAACTAAAAGCACCAACGAACATCCGTAATCCACATCAAATAGAAGTAACTTGTTTGCCTCTTGTAAATTAGATCCAAATATCCCTTCAAACAACAGTATAGCAGTGCTAGATCTCTATGAGTGCTAGACAACTATGTAAAATAAAAACAGTTGTGTACGTTGAACGAATGGCATACGTCATAACATAAGAGTAGAAATAGTACTAGTACCATCAGAACTGAACCCTTAAACCACTTTATGGATCATCTTTAGTTGATATAAAGCCCATATGTATAACGGAGACTAAATACAAACTCATATAAAAAAGTACATAAATGCAAACGGAAAAAAGTAAATTGCGGTAGGTTTTTAACTGAAAATACGAAAATCACAGACTAAGTTTTTAATTACAAAATCGCTTTATAAATTTATATTTATGAATAAACATGGCACAATTAAGTAGATACATTTGTCAACGTAAAATTGCGCAGCGGAGGTGTAGACAAGCGCGCGTTGATCTCCACGCAAGCCGTAATACGATTTACGAAGAGCGAAAGGAAAGTTAACTCATAATATTTTACGTATAAGTTATAAAGATACCACACAATAGAACATCCCACGTGGAGCTTCATTCATGTCCTACGATTCTAAAGTTATATTTGCAGTGTTTCTGTAATATAAACTCTATGTACGAAGCACAGGGTAGGCATTAGAGAAACGTTATGTCTATTTTTAGCTGAGAATCATACAAGGGAAATCACGAGTTGGCTCCGAAGTTCCATAATTCATGGGTGTCGCTTCTGCTATCGTGACACTGTACCAGTAGTGAGCAATTACACTAAGCAAAACCCACTAAGCGTTGCCACCTGTTCCTACCATTATACTGTTAATAATTTCCCTTAACCGCCTCATTCATGCGAGTGTCGTATTACTTGCCTCTTAGCTAAAGATGATATTCGCGTGAGTATCTTCTATATCTGTATATTAGTTGAAAATGTATTTTATGACGATAAAGGTTGAGTTAATTTTGACTCGTACTAGGAGAGCATAAGTTGATGTAGGATAGCGACCCACGCGCTTTCGTTCATAGGAAATCCATACCTTTGTTTTGTAATGAAATTGTTAGTTTATTTCTTCAAATAAACGACACGTATTTGTGAGAGCAACAGTTCGAGCGATAAAATAAAAATGTTTGGGTGGTCTTTATAATGTGTTTATTGAGATTGAACCCATTGGTAGGAAGATATCATGTCATTTTGAACGGAAATTAAATATATCATGTTTATACTTAACACACGCGAACTTTACGAATTTCGTAATAGAATTCTTAGTCATGAAATCACAGTTTTATTTAAAATTGACTGATTTCAGATTTTTACCATACATACTTTAAAACTCTTATACATCGGCAATAACAAAAATAAAAATATCACGTCACATAATAAAATAATCAATACATTAATAATATTACGTCATCCCTGTCTATGTAAACATCTTGTACAACGACTACAAAGTGATCTTAAGGTGCTTAATTCAATTACCAATTCGAACATCACTAAACAATGTGACAAGTATTAGAAAGCCTATGAGTGCACTTACAGCCTTTCGACGTATTCAAACAATTAGTATTGCACTCTATTCATTCCGTTACAAGCCTACACAAATTAGAAGCCTGTATCTCCGGCTGGATAATCAAATTGTTTCGTTTACATTTTTATATTAAAGTGTAAACGGGATTTTTATGTTATTTAAGTAGGAAACGAGCATGTAGTTCGTTTCATGGTAAGTTGTAATTGATAACTATGGATAATCGACTCCCAATGAGATTACAGTTTAACTTAAGATTAGCATTTAAGACAGTTGTGAGTCCTGAGGGATACTTTTTATAATGACAGACTTTTTAAGTTTTTAGCCGTCAGATTACCTGTAATGCAATTACGTAGAATGTTGTATGTAACAATTGAAAGCTTTTATTGTTTCAATTGGACATTTATTATTTTAAACTTTTAATAAATTCCTAATAATTAATTAATAAGGATAAAAGTGTTTATATTTAATTGCATTTTTTCCCCATTATAACATTAAGCTCAGTTTCAGGTAGAGAACATATCACTTGTCACTCGCCTGTGAAAACAGTTTTCACAGACGAGTTGCAGTCTTAGACTGGGTTCAACTTTTCTAAACTAGTCAGGCGTCTGACCCGGCATTCGCACCGTACGCCTAAGGTGACAATGGTTGCCTACTGGCTCGCACAAATCATTTCGACACAATTAATGGGTTATTGTCGTGAACACGTTCTTAATTACGAGTTGTTGCGAGTGAGATAAGGGCCTGAACATTGCGAATTTGCAACGTAAAGTGCAGCTAACGAACTTTATTCAGCAATGCGCTCAATAAACTATGTTGTGGATTCGCAACCGCACCGAGAATGGTACGATTTTGAATAATGGTATGGCATTTTTCATTTGGTTTACAAGACTGTTGCCGATTGTGTTTCAACATCGGCGGTCTAAGTTAGATCTTAGGAACATTTTCATGGGATTGGTCCCGGGTCGGGTTGATAAAGCAGCTGTGCTCTGTATGTATGTGGGTGTGCTGACAGTTGCACTAACACATTGTACGACATACTTATACAAACACTAAACACCCAATATAATCACGAACACCCCAGTCATTCCCCGAAAACCATTAAACAGTACCTACATTTACGAGTGGCATCTAATTCTAATTTCACATCTGTCAAGTTTACGAGCAACGCTTAGGACATATGTCGTAAACTACTGAAAACTAAACGAAGACATTCCTTCAGTTTAGGTTGCCCTTAAAAGGTTTACGATCGCTGATGAAACTGAAAAGAGAAAATATTTACAAAAGACGGGAAAAGCTTAGATGCAAGCATTGCTAATGGTGCAGCGTAAAATAAACACCTACATATGGTATTAGATATTAGTACTGGATCTGTGGTCTTATCCGGGGTTGATTACAGATGTCGACATATGAGCGACATTGGCCACTAACTTCGCATGGATTGAATGCTCGTTTGCTACTTGAATCATAAAAAAACACCATCGCCTGTCTTGTAACAGCATTGTCGAGAGCAGTGCTATCTTTCGAAGAGAGCAGTAAAGAAGACATGCAAATAAAAGATATTCCAGCTACCCCTGAGGTCTAAGGAAGATGACATAGATACAAGCAACAGTGAACAGTCGCTTGTATACCCTTTAAACTAACACAGCATTACTTTACATTGATATGATATTACCTTAAAATCAAAAAACCAGACTGCTATATACTTTTTATTTCGGTTTTCAGGCATCGTATTTAACAATTGAGACGAATCCAACAACACCTCATATGTTAAAGTCAAGCGTTTTCGGCTGTTGGGCATGCAAAGAATAAATATGTATATACATACGTTTAAAAAACATTCTGACGCAGCCGGGTGAAAAGACAAACCACGTACCTAGAGCTTAAAATCCCGGACCTTTAAGAAGCTCAAATTCTAGGCAATGGCAGTCTACTGGACTAAGGTCTAAATCCTCCATATTCTAAAAGAAGAACCAAGCCCACCAGTGGGCCAATTAATTAAATTCCAGAACACCCAACCAGTGTCGGAAGTGTACCGTTAATTAAAGCGAGGTTTATAATTATGATTATAGCCGAGCGCAATGATTAACATGACCTCCGAAGCATGAAAATGTAATGAAAATTTGCCGCCTCATTCATCTGGCCGACCTCGTGGCTCTAACGTCGCGAGGCTGGAAATAGCTTTAAATATTATTAAGAACTAGCTTTACCCCGCGGTTTTACACACTTTTAAAAATAATGCAACAACTTTAAATTGTAATAGATTTGACTAAATGTTACCTCAAGATATGTAGGTACTATAAACATAGCTTTTAACATAGAGCTGATGACTGGCTTCGTGAGAGTTTTTGTGGGTAATAATCCTACATAACTCAGTGACACTCCCAAGGCGTCTGGTATCTTTTGAAGGTTTCCCTCGAATTACCTTTCTCATCCACATTAAGAAAAAAACTGTCAAACTTTTTTTAACTTATCTAAAGTTAATTGAGATCCATCTATTCTATTGCTAAAAATCAATAGAAGTAGGTACTCGGAACGTAAGCCTCCAAATTAAATCTAATACAAATAAATAAAATTGATTGACGTGTCTGTTTGTGATTTCTAAATAACATTTTTTTACTAATTGCATATGAAAGTATACACGATACCTATAATGAAAATGCAATTTAATTTTTTTCTGTCTGTGTATCTGTCTGTTTATCTGTCTGTCTGTTTGGCTGAGCTAATCTTCTAAACGGCTGGATCTATTTTGACGGGACTTTCACTGGCAGCTGAAGGTC
>DWLZ01000457.1:0-10356 GCA_018251995.1 Urbanus velinus | reverse complement strand
CAGCTATAAATGCATCAAATTACACAAAATTCCACTGAAATCGTATCACATCGTTTTGTGTACACTTTATAATTAATTTAATTTATTTTATTATAATTAACCATTCATATTTCACTGTACCATTAATTAAAAGAAATCACCAGTTTGTTGGTGGGGATCATTAATAAATTATTCAGCTAATTTATTCAACATTCCGATTCACTTACAACTAATTATAGGCATTTACTTCTATGTTTCTGGCAAAGTAAATATCAGCTAAGTTACATAGATTATGTTCCAGGTATAGCTTATATGAATATGTGTACTGTATCTGAGTATTCACGATAAATATTTAATACGTAAGTAAATGCATCCTAATAGATTGTTCTCAACTCTATCCTAGTAAATGCGTTATAAATGCAACACTGATTTAGGGAATATGCATTATTTTGTAACAAACTCTATGATAAACTATGTAAGTACTTGAACAATCGCATTAAATAATATATGTGTTTTTTATTTAATCAATTTGAAGACTAAAATTTATGAGATTTGTACAAAAACGCCTATTAAAAGCGAGCGGCAATATTTCCGTATCATGATATGGCTCAATTAAAAATCATTCTTATTCTCATAAGGCACATTAATAAACTTTCGACGTCTATCATATGGTTTCGTTCCAAAATTATCATGCATATTCTCTTTTGTGAGTACTTCACAGTTGAAATAATCTTCAAGCTTATTCCGCTTGAAGTTTAGTTCGAGGATGTATATCTTGACTATTAGTAGATCTGGTAAGGCGAAGCATTCGAAATTAAACACACCTTAACTATGTAAAGTTTTCGTTGGATCCAAAGAGGCGGATTTCACTTAAACGGTTACACGAGGCCTGCATGAACCCAACATACTTTTCCGTGCTACTTAGTTGATTGTTTTCTTGTTAATTGATCCAATGTAACGATCGTGCTAATTCCTTCACTTTGTACCATGGGAAAGGAGGGTATTCTTGTGTCATTCGCTTCGCTCGTGCGGCTCTAGACCGTCTATTGTAAAAGTTTGTGTCTGAGTAGCTGTGCGTTTGGTAGCGGTTGTACACGGGCTTGTCGCCGTAGGAATGGGGTTGAGAATAGTCCACTTTATACGTGCTTGTCGTGCTTTGAACTACGCCGGCGTATCGGTTCGCGTTGTAACCTGTTAAAGAGAAAAGCAATTTTAGCGATTTAGACTTTATATGATATGAGACGTAATTTACCTATAGGTATATATGTACTTGTAAATTTTATAATTTGCGATCGTGTTAACATACGACTGCACTTTTATAATAAATTACGCACAGTGGATATATTATTAAGTAATTTAAATACGCGTAGCGCTATTTTTAGCGTCACGACATAATTCCTTGAAGCAGTGGCTGTGGACCAAATAAAACCTCTCATCTCAGTCTGCATGTATTAAGAATATTAAGATGGTCGCTTGGCTTACAGATTATAGCTTTCACTTTAATAACATGAATTAATGAAGCCATTACCACACTAATTACTGACCTTGATGGTAGACGGTGGTCGGCCGGACGCACATCATGCCGTACACTCGGATCCCGGGTACTGATGCGTACGTGGGCTGATCGTGTGACATGGGGCCTTCTGGAAATTCAAAATTAAGGAAATTCAAATCAAATTAAATCAAAAATATTTTAATCAAAGTAGATTCTTTACAGAAATCTTTTTTAATAATATTTTTTTCTTCTACTGCCACTTCGGAAGGTGTTAAGTTATGGAGAAGAACCGGCACAAGAACCTCCATAACACACATTTAAAAAAAAAATGTTTCATGTACAATGTCCGCTTATACTAACTACTGTCTAAGAACATGTGGAGCTGGAGCTTCATCAGACCATACAGTTTTGTCGGTCAAATATCAACAATCAATCAATAATCACAAGTTTTTTAGTATGCTTTTTTGCATAGTGTTTGTTTGATAACCAGTTTGAATTTTGAATTAATACCTTAAACGCTTTCTACACTCATAGCCCCACAGTATTATTTTCTCCTGTGTCGTACCATGAGCAGGACAACAGAAATCTAAATCGAGCATTCGGATGTCTGTCTGGCCGGGAATCGAACCCGGGACCCATTGCGTATCAGACCGGTATGGTAACCGCTCCGTCACGCGAGTCGTCAATATCGAAATTGAATCAAAATAATCCGACATCCCTTCTGATTGAATTCCTCGCTAATATGTTTTTTGGCCGCTTGCCATATTCTCTGATTCGACAGATTATTGCGTAAAGGATTAAACAAATATTTTCAGTGACTAAAATTTTAATTGAATGTTTGTGTTACAAGATGGATGGCGGTAATTAGATTATTTCTAATAAAGTAACTTATTAAGAGTAATTGGTTAATTAACAATACATGATAAGGTATTAAACATATAAAGTAATTTTTGGATGGTTTGTTGCCATCCGTTTTATGGCACCATGATTGCTCCAACGTAGATTTGTAGAATTGTGAGTTTTACATGGCAGTGAACATCCAAGTGGTATTTCCTCTAATCGCAAACGTTTTGAATATATACGTTCGTTACCTACGTCACCTAACGCACGTAATCGCATCTGAAATTTAACCATTCAACGTCACCCATCTCTCCACTGAGATTACTTTCGTATATTACTTATCTAGGATACTTAAGTATATAGATATCTCAGGTATAGATGTAAGACGATTTTCGCTTGTCGCAGGTCTATGCGCTCTACCGGACTTTTCTAAATTAAGTAAATCTTACCTAAGATATGCGTTTCAGGACACCTGCAAATGACCAAGTAGTGCGATTTGCCGGTCCTAATGTTCTGCAGCGCTAACAAAGACCAGTCTCGCGGCGCGCGACACTCTCGCATCTCTGACACCGCCTCGCAGGTCTTTACTAGTGTAACGGCTTTCTTCGCGTACTGAAATAGAGTAACGATACTTTTAGTTTTATCACGAAAGTAATTTGCAGTCCAAGAAAAGTCACTGCCGAAAAGTAAGTCGTGTGGTCTTACTCCTGAACACTAAGTTAGTTAATGTTTTTTTTTTAATCACGACATTTATTACTCTATTGTTCTAGACCTTAACAGCGGTTAACACTATATTCTAGCAGAAATTAATGTGTTGGTTTATAAAATTATGATCTATTTAAAGACGCTATTATTAATTTAATTTATTTCTTGCCTAGAATGGTTGATAAGTAACTCACCTTCTTCTTGGAATCAGTGGTGAGCCGAGTGGTATGCAGATCATCAGCGTTAAGGCTCGCAGAACAAGGATCCCGGTACCGCGCTGGACACGCACAGAGCGGCTGTGTGTAGTTCAAACGGACGTACACAGCGTTGCACACCTGGAAGTAGAAATCAATTTGTAAAAATGTGTAGAACCCCTGGCATATTTTTTTTTTCATATTTCATAGCTTAAGGTGTGACGACCACCCGTGGTGGATTCCCGGCCAGAAAGATATCTGAATGATAAGTTTAGATTTCTGCTTTGGGTCTGGGTGTTTGTGTATTCGTCTTTGTATGTCCATGGCACCCACGACTTAGGAGAAAATCCTACTGCGGGGCTGTAGAAAGATTCTTTTAAGGTTACACTATAATAGAGATGGGCAAAAGGGCGAAGAAGTGGTTCATAAATAAACCATCACAGCTTAAAGACCGGTTACAACGAAACGAAGATGTACGGAGAAAAAGACGTTGTCAGTGACTAAATTGCATTTACTGAACATAAGGAGTGACTTGTTATGGAAATAACGATGTATTGTAAATTGATGTCTTCATATATCTCACCTTTCGCAGATAACGAATGAAATTAACACAAAACGTAAGCTGTGTTGTGACGACGAAATAATGATGTTATTTCAACTCTTTTACTGTTCGTAGGGTTGTGAAATCAGAAAAAATTAAAACTATGACATAATTACATACTGATTTTACTACCAATTTTCGCCAAAAGGTAGAACGGCAAAAATATAGAGTACATAAAATGCTACCAATAACATAACACACATAACAAATTAGTCACCATTTTTAAGGCTATACTGAGACTTAGAAATTTGAAAACGGCTGGTGTAAATATTCAGACAAAGTGATGAAATCTGGAATTTAACATAGATTTTTTGTATATTTACATATTTGTTTATGTAAAAGAATGCTTACCTGTTGAATAGCACACTCAGGTAGTAAGTAAATATGCTGGTTATGAGGATAATAGTGGTATTTGGTCGGCTTTGCCAGCACCGATGTAGAGCCCGCGGGAAGTGGCACAGTCTGAAATGAAAATATTCGTGATTAGGTATGTATTCATTTGTGAAACCTTCATAGAGAAGTTAATTTCACATCTAAACATGATTTGTACTTTGCAACTTGCAAAAATAAGATACTTTTCATAATTAAAAGGTAAGAAAAATATATCTTCATGTTTTAATTCGCTTCAATTGGTCTTTATGAACGCAAAGATTAAATACTTGCGTAATATATAAAGGTATTTTCATGCTAAATAACTACCATTTACATAGATAGTAAGTTTAAATATATTACTGGCGTAGGAAAAATCTGTAAGCTTTTTTTATCGGAAAAAACGACTTGACGAGTTTTTTGTGTAACTTGCGTTAAACCCTTTTCTTCTGTGCCCTTTGCCCTGAGGCCAAGTAAAAAGTGGGTGACCCTTTATATGCCGGAGTTTATACGGCTAACTCTAAACATGCATTTTACTTTAGGGCAATTTTATGAAAGCTCTCGTGACAGGTACACAATTAATGCCCCATGAAAAAGGGGACAAAAATGAAAACGATCCTTATGAACCCGTCCATTCTTTCTGACAGATTGTCAACCCTAATCAAGAATTGAATTAGAATCCCGCGTTTTAACATTTGGTCTCGTACATTAATGAACACAAGTGAAGCGGTAATGTTCTCGTGCCATTAGGTAAAGCCACAATTGTGTGAATCTTCTGAGCCACGTCATTGACATCTCATTCTGGCCTGTTGTGAGAAACTCCAAACCGCAATTCGCTTTAGACTATGTTTTACACGTGGACTACACCAACTTACTACGTAACTACATAACTATACGTATATCGTAAAATCTAAACAAAAAATAAAATCTATTTAACAGCTGTAACATTGAAATTAACTGCCAATTTTTCCAATTTTATATTTTCCTCTATTATGCCTTAGGTTTTATTTCGGGAATAATTTTCTTCGAAAGCATCGGAGTATGCTTCAATCCTTCCCCGATAGTAGCAACAGTTGCTCAAGTAGAACACAAGAGTAGCAGCCAATTAAAATTTTAAAGCCAATATTGCGTTACTTTGTAAAATGCAAAAAAAGCGTCAACATCCGGACGGAAGCTCGTTTTACATAAAAACACACACATACACGATGTTTACGTACACTTTACGGTCATGCAACCTTTGTTTCGATCGTTATGTAGTTACGTACACGGGTTATTATACTGTTAAACGGAGATTATCTTTTATTATTATCTCATTTGGAACATAATATTCTCTACAAAACGCCGGCTAATTCGTTGGCTGCAGCGTGGAAATTAAAACTGCGTCTGTTGTGGTAAATGTATAAATAATGCATTTATTCTTCATCAGCGTGCAATGTTGGAATAATAGGTAAATTAGGTATGTGAAGGAAATAGTAACTTAATGTATTTCGTTCGTTTTGTTGTATGAATAGAGCAAAATGTGTGAGTAAATTTGTAGTTAATTACCTCACATAAATAATTGTTGTAGGTATAGCAATTTTTATATTTTTAACATTACATGTAGTCCATTGCATATTAACATCGTCTGACAGAGAACTATGTACGTATAGATTAATGAAATTACACATGGATTAAACAAATATGTAATATAAAAAACTACATTCCTTTGTCAAGATTTTTTGTAACAGCAATGAAATTTTTAAGCAATTGTATCGAATCATGTTTTAGAAAGAAAGAAAAACAAGGATAAATACACTTTATTTATTGTAAATTCCTCACTATACAGACATACTATTAACAAAAAATCTTAAGATAACATCGCTGTACAACAACAATCGAAATGTGACTATTGCGTTTGAAATTCCGCCTGACAATTCGCTATATTACCAATTACTATGTTCACCTGCTGTGCGATTTAATTTTGATAAAAATCGATCCTCTTCGATCATATCTACTCCAGTGACCTGTATTGACATCCAATAAAGTGCGAACAAAGAACCTTTTGTTTGGACCTTAAACGTCGCTCAATATTAGCAATCGTAACAGTTTCTTTTCTAAGAAATCTTTCTATTAACAGTTTTAGTTTGGACATTGTTTTCGGACGTACAATGACAAGGGTCAGACAACAGTCTGTGTTTTAGTAATCTCTTGTACTACTGCAAGCGAATGATCTTCTTAAGGTAAACGATGTATCCAATGAAGCATCCAACGTGGTATTGAATAAGAACCATTGAATTGACAATAATTGATTTATGTACACTTCGCCGTAAGACGTATACTTTCCTATTGTTTAATTATTTGAAATTATTCTACTATCACTATTTATCATTGTCAATCCAAGAGACAGGTCGGATCCTGGAATCCGCAGAATGTATGACGAATGTATGTAGACTGTGCAAATTTACAGAAAATTATAAAAATCTGTCGATTGTATAAAATTCTCCTCGAAATACTATTTTTTGGAAACACTAACACTATGCTACACACTATCATTGTTCAATATACTATCAACACGTTTTTTCATATCTAGTCTCTAATAGGATAAGCCCTTTATACAGATCCGAGAATTGATAGACTGCGATAAAGCCTGTTAGACCCCGGAAACGTGGCACAGTGTATGGGGAATGTAATAGAATCGGATTTGCCACACGTTCAGTCCTTGTAACGGCTGCTCCATTCAAAGCGTGAACAGTGACAAATTCGAGTGAAATTCCATTACGTTGCACCTGCTTTGTTATTGAATTGTTATTTACTTACTCTTGTTCTATGCTGAATTCACTCGCGTCAAAATCGAAATCAATGTACATATTTCAAATTTTTAGTATCTATTAAAATGAAACCTACAATACTTATAACTTTACATTACGGAAGTAAATCATTCGGAAGTATTTCCTAAATCGAATTTATCATTTTCCTAACTTACTACTTCTCCAAAACTAATTTCACTTTTCTCTTAATTAACCGACTTGTCGATTGGCTTCGTTAGTTTGTAAAATCACGGACCGTTCCGATTTACTTTATTTTTTAACTTCGTTACCTACGAGAACTTTATTGTGTCAGCAGTTAAGATTTCCACAGCTTTCACTTCACTATTAGTAGATGTTCCACGTGCACTGCAATTGAGATAAGTTGTTGTTAATTAATTCATTCGTTCAACGATTTGTTTTGTCAATCAAGCTCACGAGTACAATAAAGCGGTTCTCTTGCAGCGCAATTTAGTCTAGATGCCATTGTCTGGACGGTTAGTTTATTGTTTGGTTTGAAACTGCTCTTTCTGACCGCTCGTAGGTACCGTTCTGATTCCGTCTGAGATAAGAGGGAGCGACGAGCCAGGAGAGGGCATCAAGGCTAAGTCCCCCGATTTATATTTTTTGAGAAATAAAAAATAACGCCGGACGTCACGTTCGAGTTGAATGATCTAAACGGTCGTCTCAAAGACTTGTAGCGACTTTTACTACATTTTATTAAAAATAAGTATATAGCATTGTCTTTGGTTCGGATGAGTGTGCGGTAAAGTGAT
The DNA here is from genome assembly GCA_018251995.1 of Urbanus velinus. Classification (NCBI taxonomy): domain Eukaryota; kingdom Metazoa; phylum Arthropoda; class Insecta; order Lepidoptera; family Hesperiidae; genus Urbanus; species Urbanus velinus. The sequence continues at coordinate 2,614 of DWLZ01000457.1, read as the reverse complement.
TTGCTGTCGAAGACCCGTTACGTAAAGCAATAAGGTCAATGTCGGGATAAAGTGAGATCTCACGATATGTTTACCTAAAACGCTAATCTTTGGTTCGCGATCTTGACATGATCTGAACTTCGTGCAACCTGCAATATGATCGCGATAGAACGGGTCGTTCAACTGTAACGTAACTTATAATGTAATATTTTTTATCCGCAGGATGATACTGATCGCATTACAGGTATTCCTGCTAATTGGGAATGTAATAAAACTATTTCAACTATATCAGGTTGTTGTTTAACGGCGTTATAAATGACGGACGATTGTTATCTAAGTTTTGCTGTGAAGGTATTATGATCATTTATTTTGCTTATCATTTAAACGACACAAATTATCATGGAAGTAGTCGACTTCTTCATCATTCACATTCACTGCCACTCGCACGGATGTATCTTGATTTTAAAGTTATGTTCTTTATATAGGTACATATTTATGCTTACCCAGAGCATGTTGCGATTTAGTAATGAGATCAATGTTAAATAATTTTCAACATCGATACCTACTCTTTATATAGAGTAAGTAGTTGCAGCTACGCTACACGCTACATGCTAGGTGTATGTACCTACAACACGAAGTACATAACATATTGGTTTAATTAAACTCTAACCTTCTACGTAATTCAGGTTATCAATACATAAAAAAAGTATCTGTATCTGTAATTTCAGTCTATCAGTTTTGAGATCACAATTTATTCACATACATTTTTAATACCTCTCTATGAGCTAATATTGAAATTAATTAATCGAACTGGTCACATATTTCATATAATATTGAACTTGATAGGAAGTAAAATAATTTTGCCTTACAAATATGCGAGGTTCCCGTGAGACGCTCGTAAATAATACTCCAGCTGACTCCTGTAGTCCACTGCATGGTAATTTAACTTAACACCTTCATTGCTCATGTATATTTAAATGTGGGTAATCTTCTTCAATCTACATTTTACGATGTTTCAATTATAACTTATCATGACATTACGTATTACATGTCTTGATAAATATAGTAACATATCATATGTAGTTACTGCATGAAAAGTTTATGTATTTAGTCCATTTTTTGTTTAAATTTATCGTTCGTTTTTTTATTATGTCATTGCTAAGTATAGCGCAGAAAATGTTTAACTTAATACATTATAAAGGCCTATTTCTAACCCCTCACGTATTTTAAATATGCCCATTACTTATGTTTAATTGATAGTAATTAAGACATACCAAATAAAACACAAGAAATAGCCTGTAATACTAATTTCTAACAGCCTTTATTTAGACGTTAAAACGGTTGCCGGTCCTCTATTTACCGGTTGCGAACACCTGCCCACGAGTGATTGCAGCTTGTGATAATAGATACTTGTCCAATTATAAACAAAAAAAATCTCCTAGTTTATAAATAAACAAATGATGCTGAAAATAACTGAGTACCTCATTTGCAAGTTTCTTTGATTCTAGGTACTACGACTGTTGAGGGTTGATGTTGTAAACCTTTGATCATTGAAATCGTACTTTCGGGTTCAGTATTAATTTGGTTTCATTCAATAAGAGTTGCATTGATCAACTATCTACATATTTTAATGAATGTTATGCAATTGTAAGGATTTACGGAATTAAAATTGAATTTTGTAGGCATGGAGCACACAGAAACATATTTTATTTTTATTTTAATTTTTTGTTGTCTAAGACAACTTGTCTTATACATCCAATTAGTCAATATTTAAGCATATTCGGATCTGATTTACCTAACCTCCTAGATATACTATTATTGTTTCGCAATGTTTATTTCTATTTAGCATTAATATAACAACAGTATTTGTTTTAGATGCAACAATATACCAAACCTACTTGTTATGCTAATTGCTATTTCTTCGCTCTAGTAACACTATCAACAAACATCTCTAATAAGGCATTCGTGATGCAACTTGCTCAGCATCGGACGTTAATTCTCATCTGACAGCTATCCGCTCTGGAAATTGTTATGCACCGAGAGTGTATTAGAATTGATGATCAAAGTTATCCGAGGTAAACCATTTCCTTATATTTAATGATCACGGCATGTAGATGAAAACCTAATTTACTATTTGTTTACTGAAAATAATTGTAATAATTCACTTTTCCCCGTGATTCAATAAAATAAACTGCTATTTAATTTACATATTTAATTTTTGTTCAGAGTATCACGAATATCTCAAAAGCAGTTTCAAATCTCAGTCTCAAAGTCAAAAGAAGTTGCTTTGTTTTTTTTTTAATTTTTTTTTTATACTTGTATCTTCTAGCTTATTATCACCACCATTATCAAAATAAGTTAAAACCAGCAAGTTAAAACTAGTAGATACCACACAATTTAAACAATATAAATGTGAAGATGTTAAATAGGCGTCCATAATTTATTATTTTCTCATTGCTTATTCGCATACATTTGGTTCTTGTACTCGTACTCGTTCGTCCAAAAAGTTTTTTTTTTTTAAAGTAAATATCTTTAAAAGATGATCGAAAATAAGTTAGGGGACTGTAAAATTAACATAACACTTACAAATCAGCCTTACTTACAATCAATCTGCCTATCAAACAGTTAGTTTCAG
>DWLZ01000456.1:0-10359 GCA_018251995.1 Urbanus velinus | reverse complement strand
GAATCCGCGGGAATTAGCTAGTAAACAAATAAAATATATAATTATTGTAGGTACGTTGCTGTTATATTATTAAGGTACACTATTGTACTAATATCAAAGTATAATGGTCAGGGATCAATCTCTTCCATTGAAACGGATTTAAATCACGTTGCGATAGATGATCACGCTAGATAAGACTATCAAACACACTGAACTTTGAACACATTTCAGAGAACTCTCAGACAAGCCTTATAATTTTTTTCAATACAATATCAAGTGATAACTAATTATCTCTAATGAATTTCAATAAATGGCATGTGATATGATTATAAAATAAGCAAATTGATTATACAACTTCACAGGAAAATTATTCTCAATGATGAATGAAATCAACATGGAGGTGCAATCATTTGAAACCGATTTACATAATAAGAGGTAAAATATTCGAATTAGTCACACGAATCGTAAAATTGAAATTTAAATATTTGATCAATGTGATTAGTTATTTGTTACACAAATTACTATTATCTATTTGAAGCATCGTTTAGATTACATTTATAGAAGTGGATTCTCGTAAATCGTTATAAAATGTTTTCAGATACTACTTGAAACGTTCATTCGTTTCAGAGAAGTCCTACTTAAAACATCTAGGCTTTGCTCTGTTAGCAACTTCAGTGTTAAAATAATGTATGAACTATATCTATAGTAGTTGCCTAGGTAGCCAGTTGGATAGGTAGCCAAAAAATTAAAGACTCTCCCCTTAAGTGATAAATCCCTTTTAACTGTTATTTAGTTCACCATTATTGAAGTTAAAAGTGATAAAATCGAGCAATAACACTCACAAAATCACAAAATCTATTTGATATATTATTCCAAAGTTATTCGACCAAAAGCAGGATTCCGTTGTGCAATTCTACAAGCAGACTTTAATATTAATATCTCGCTGCAGTCTTTAGCAAAAGCATAATGTTTGACTAAATTTATTGGGGCGTAACGCTTGTAGGCTACTCGGAAGACCAAAAACAAAAGATAAACCGCCCGTGTTTTATCATCGGGGTTTGTTTGTTTGGATACGATGTATTTATACCATAGAGATATTATACGTTCAGTAGCTATAGGCAGGCCTGTCAGTGCGAGTGTCTGACAAATAATAAAAGAGGGAAGATGAAAAATCTATACATGTATCACTACTAGATTAGGTAGCCCCATTTGATTTCTCTGTTTTTTGATGGACACATTTTAGGCTGGCTATTCTAAATATTGTATATCTATGATTTACGCTACATATACGGGTTTATATGTATTTTTTGTTGCGTGCTCGCTGTATGATAAATTACGGCACAGGGCCGCCTGAATGCAAATCTTTCGAAGTAGGTCAACGTGATATTATTTCACGTCGAACCACTAGTGTTGCTCGTCTGCTGAATGATTGATCTCTTATTGTCTCTTGACATTTTTACGATTTGAGGGTGTAATAGAAATTTTTACAACGCTCGTTCGAGTAGCATTCTTTGTGTGGTCGCCAATTTCATTGTATTCTTCATGAATGTGTGAATGCACTGTTTTTGCAGTTCCGGCTACTGACAGCTAAATCGATTAGGTGTGTGAAAAATACGTATTGGTTAAATAATAAATCATCACATTGATCTCTGGTCACAATAGACCCTTAGATGTTACTCAGGTATTGAAGAGTTCAAAGTTAACAGTAGTAAAAGTTAAGGATAGAGGATAAAATGTTTTTTTTTTTTATTGTACTTTTTAAAAATTGGATATTACAATCATATCAGTAGGTACTTACAAAAAAATTTGTTTTTTTTGCAAATTGTTAATATGTAAAGTTTTAAATAAAACAAATTGGTACAAATTAAATTTAAGTGTTTAATGACTTTATTGCAAGTATTTATTAATTCTGTCTGATAACTGTCTTGCACAATTACCTACTAACCTGGTTTATATACTGTTGGATTCCACCTTTTAATTTGTTTCCCATCAGTTTTAATTAAGAAAATGTATATTTAAACAGCTAAAGATGTTGCGTATCGAATCAAAAAACGAAGTTTATACTGAATCGATCATGCAATTTGAATTTTAACCACATATTCTTGTTCCTTGTACCGATCGGCTATTAGGCGTCTGAATTATGTGTAATAAAATGCAAAAAAGTCGGAATCTTTGCTTCGAGAAAGTAAGATTAAGCGCATAATACAAAACCACTGTTCTCTATCGCAAGTAAATGGGTTTGCGTAAAGGTTAAGCGATAAATGTAGCTTAGAGTTTGAGCATATTGCGTTTATACGTCGAATAATCTTTATGGAAATATTTAAAACACCACAAGCGCCATATGATGTTAGATCCTGTATAAGTTTTATTTATAATCTTATACCTATGAAATTGATAATTATAATAATTTTGATTTGATGCATTTGTTTTGATTATAGATCTTGAATTTAGATCCTTTAGAAAAATAATATTTACCTGATTAGTATCATTACAGATAACCGGTTAAGGCAAAATCTCAAATGTATGTAAAGCGTGTGTGTGTGTATCATGTGTATATGCGACCTGATAACTTTTTAATAGTGTGGGCCATAATATTGTTTCAATAACATTGGCTTCTATTTTTACATTTATGACTTTGATGAGATAAAGTTTACACAACATAATATAGTTTGCAAATAAACATTTTGCTAAAATTTTCTACTAAACAGCGTAATAGAAAATAGTTTGTGCGCTATGTAGTAGAATTTCTTATGGCATACTTGCTACGAACATATACAAAGAAAACCACAATCATTCAATTACCAAACAAATTCTAAAAAAACATCTCCGATACACATTTGCTGCGGGTAATGTTTCAGTCCTTCTACATTTGCTTATAGAGTCATCTCCAGCCATAAAGGCTACAACTAAAATATTTTGCATTCTTCCTAAAGCTCACAGGTTTAACAAAATTTACTTAACAACACTCACGGGAATTTCGTTCATAATGCTATTGGATAGAGAACGTTGTTGCTTGCTCAATAACTTTTGTTTTTCTTATCGGATGGTCACCACATTTACATTTTAACACGCTATCTTGTAGCTTCCAGCTCGATTCTTTTTTGATTTATTAAGATAATTTTCTTTCCATGTAAATTAATAACCTATAAAGACGTCCAGGTAGTGTTTCATTAAAATGCCGCTTCGATACTTTTGGAAAAATAATTTACAATAACATTTTTATAATAAGAAAGTGAAATGGAATAGTCCATAATGTTTATGTGCAATTTTGAAATTAAATATAAGAATATTCACAGATTATTATCATTTTAAAGAAAAGTATTGACATAATTTCGGATTCTATTTAGGACAGTTGCAGGCAAACTAAATATTTTGTGGCTTTATTGTGACATACGGTGTAGTCAGAACTCATATTTATGATTTCCTAGTATTCACCACAGTGTTCACTGAGAACATAAGAGAAAATATATTAAAAAATCAATTATGTAGATCTTTCCCAGGAATATCGGAGTAACCAATACATACGAGCAAATATTATATTGCCAAATTGCTTCATTATACAAACAGTTACATATTTTGATTTTATTAATGTCTAATGTACTCAAATGAAATATTTTCTTCAACTTCTCTGTCCTAATTCAAAACATCAATCATAACTTTGTTTAAAAAAGTCACAGGTCAAGCGTAACACCGCAAATACTGGGGGTTCCGTGTAGAAAGTCATGTTCGGAAATATTAAAATAACATATTGCGCCAATGTGTCAACGTAACGTAGTTTTCCTGTTACACAGATAATACTTTTGAGTAATGGGAATAAAGTGACATTTATCACACGAGAAAGTTTTGGTTTCGAGAGTAAATAAATAAAAACTTTCTAAGTAAACCTTGGTATGTAGAGATGATACGGAGGGAAATATTACTTGTGTGTGGTTTTTATATTTTTAATATTTAACGTTGAACCCTAAACAAGAAGGTCCCTTTCGAAGCCAAAAAATATGATGATGATGATGACTTATGTAATGCAATCATACGTCGTAACATTTGACGCGGACATCCACTAACAAAGGTAGAGTCGGCATAAAATAGAATGTACATTTAAACTTAAAATGAAATTAAAATGTTGATCTCGTATGAATGCTCTTTGTAGACGAAAATAGAATCTAATAATAATTGATTGTATTGTAAATGATGTGTTTTTATTATTAAAAAGTTGATGTTGTTACATTTATTTTTATTTTGATGGAAAATACCTAAATGTACATATAAAATTTAGTTTGCATTGGATCAATCAATGACGATATGACAATAACGAATGTAGAGGAAAGATCCACAAAATTTAACAGACATACATTTTAACAGACTTATTATCAACGACATAATATACCGTTATTATTAAAATGTGTTTAATAATTAAAAAAATGTTTATTATTAAAAATATGTTTATCATAAAAAGACGTCAAAAAGTACCATTTCGTAAAACTAAAAGATATTATTTTGCTGCCGTTACTTGATGACGATTAAAGTAATATGGCGTAGCATCCGACTCGTCAAACTCGTCATTACTACTCCGGTACTAATATGGGCGGATTCTCGCAGTATACTTGGAAATCGACATTCACCTTTTTCCACACATATGTTGACTTACCAATATCACGATCACTAAGGTCACATACAAGAGTAATGGGTCAATTTTTGACTTATAATGAGAATATAAGACTTAAATATATACATGCTACGAAGTGTGTACTAAAAACAAAACCTCTCAATTGGAGAGCCCGACGTTAAAATTCAAGAGCCACCTCGATTTTTCAATTATGTGCGTATTAAGAATTATCTAAAACTTGTTGTCAGTATGAAGAAAATACCGTGGGGTAAATTTTGAAAAGTTCCCAAAAGCATAAATAAAATGATTATGTCTACCCATTCTCGGGTGACTAGCGCGCTCAACTATGGCATAAGCTTTTCTCTTTTTCCTAAAGTCATCCTTCTTTACACTTCTGCGGCAATTATTGCTAATTTCACTTTATGTAATGTCAAAATCCTTTCAACGTTGATGTGCTCGTATATACATGTACTATAGAGAAATAGTTCTTGCATCATAAAGTTAGGCAAGCACTTGCAACTTGATGGAAAACGATGTTTATAGGTCAAACAGAATTGACCAATTCCCTCTGCTCGTAAAGTTTCCCCTACGTACAGGGCGAGGTCTGTCGTCACGTCTTATTCTATTGAAATCAAATAATATGCGTTGCGCTGCGTTTAAAAAGTGAAAAGGAATACATATTTAAACATAACTGCAATCCCGCTCTCCCGCGAGGGGGCCGCATGCGCGTGTAGCGCGCGTAATGCTTTTTTCAAAAATAAAAGTAGCCTATGTAACGCCTTAGACCTTCAGCTATCTTCCAGTGATATTCCGGTCAATATCGGTTCAGTCGTTTAGAAGATTACCTCATCCAAACAGACAAACAGGCATTATTTAATTGCATTTGTGTATGGGAATCGTGTATACCTTCATATGCATTAGTAAAAAGTTGTTATTTTGAAATTACAAACAGATTTTTCAATTTTATTTATTTGTATACATTTTGAATCAACTTAGCCAGAAAGCATGTGGTCCACTTATCCACTATTAAATTGTGAATAGGGCATGAAATTTTCCTGAGGTCGGACAAAGAACCTGTGACTCAATTAGATCAGGCATGACATGCATGTCTCCATAAATGTGAAGGTAAGTCAGTAGGAAAGTTCCAGAAATTACGAAAGCTCTGCAAAATACGAAGACTATTGATTTATTTTAGCTAACCAATTAGGATCACTAAACTATTAATTATTATTTACGAATAAAACTTTTTCAAAAACATAAATAAATTTAAGTGCGAAATTTCAGGATTTCGACAACCTAAAAAATTCGGGGAAATTGTCAATTTTATTATTTAATTTTTACAATTTCACTCCTACAAATGTTTACATTATCTATGGCATTTAACAAGCCAAGAACCTGAGATTAAATTACACACGAAACTAACCAGAAGGATCGAACCGTGAGCAATAATCATTACCTTCTCTTGGCTCATCAACCTTGAAAGATGGTTTATTGTCTCGATTCGGCTCGTTGTCGACTTGTTACGAGTGTTATGATAGAATAAAAATAAAAAGACATCACAAACTAGTATTATGAAACCTCACGCGATCGTTATACACGTGGAGAAAAAGTCCGGATTATTTTTTGACTCCATTAGAATAGGCTGCGTTGATAGGTGTGGTTGGGACGGAATCGTTTTTATTCGTTATTATATCAATTACTATTGATCTTCTGACTCTTCTTACTCTCTATGAATATTTGGTTCATGTTAATATTTAAGCGATCAATATTAAAAAAACGTTTGATTGATCTACTACTCAAAGGGATTGTCTTGAAAACGTGACGTTGTACAGACTCTGGTACTTTCTTATATGAACAAACATGAAATAGTAGGTACAGTCATTATCATACTGGTCTGAGGGCTCATCGATACCAGGTCCTCAGACGCACATAAGGTACCGATCGTCTCCATGTTAAAGGCTGAAGTCCCCGTCGAAACTGTATCGAGTATTTGGGCATATTCGTCTTTGGTAACCGATGATTGACTGAATTTGTTTTCATTTATTTAAACCTACAATCGACAGTCCACTTGACACGAAGAAGTTCTTGATGTAATACAGCAGACTATCCGGTAAAAAATATTTCTAAAAAAACAAATTAAGAATAAGAAACATGTGTAATTAACTATGAGAGTTGCTTGGAACGTTTGGAATGTTCATGGACATCCTTAGGACGTATTGGCGATGCCCAAAACCAAATCAAGCGTAGTTTTGTGAATAAAAGTATTTACTAACTTATATTTACTAACATCAGCAAAAGTAGTAGCATGTTATACCATAATACTGATCCAGTAGCGTTCACGACCCAATAAAGAGCGCCCACTGCCCACACGAACTGTTATTTCTTTATTATAATACCGATCAAGGTTTCAGTAGTGGACAAAGAGAGTAACCGCAGTTCATAGAAAGTATATTTTCCGCGGAAGAGCCAATAACTTTTTAGGGCCACCATGAAAATAATATTTACGATTGTTGGGAATTAATATCGGGAAACGGGTTCGGACCCTCATATCTTCATTGATAAAGAGCATACGATATTGGGTCTAATATATCAATAACGTTTAATATTTGTATTTTCACAACTGACGTATTTGAATAGTATGTGGACAATCTACCTTATTAAGTGCCTTATTAATAGTCACCATAGGCGATGGAACCTACTTTGTATCTACGAACGTATAATTAAAGTAGCCTATGTTACGCCTTAGACCTTCAGCTATCTTCCAGTGAAAGTCCCGTCAATATCGGTTCAGTCGCTTAGAACATATTCTATAAAAAATATATTCTTTAAAAATAAAATTAAACATTACTGAAACCCCACTCTCCTGCACCGTTGGTGCGCGCTAACGCTTTTTAAAAAATTAAAGGATGCCTGATTTACGCCTTAAACCTTTAGCTATCTTCCAGTGAAAGTCCCGTCCAAATGGAGATCCCGGAGTTCTCTACGCAGCGCAGAGAAAAGTCACCGAGGGGGGCATCGTCGTCGTCAACCCATTAATGTACCACTGCTGGGCACGGGTCTCTTTTTATAGTTAGTGGAATTTAGGTCTTAGTCCACCGCGCTGGCCAAGTGTGAATTGGTAGACTTCACACACCTTTGAAAACTTTAAGGAACTCTCAGGTGTGCAGGTTTCCTCGCGATGTTTTCCTTCATCGTTAAAGCAAGTGATAATTAATGTTTAATACGCACATAAATTAGAGCGGCGTGCCTGGGATTTGAACCTCGGACCCCCCGATTGAGAGTCCAAGTTTCAACCATTAGGCTATCACTGCTTCGAAGTCTCTCTTAAGGTGCCGTGATACCTTTTTAAGGTTTCTCCCTATCAGCAAAAAAGGTCTTAGATTTCGTCACTCTTTTGAGGTAAAGGATGATGAAGTACATGATTTTAGCTGCAGGAGGAACTATTTACGCATAAGCTTAACATTGTATTAAAAGTTTAGAAACAATAAGTTGGTTATTAACCAATTTATCACCGTCGTCTAAATATTTCTACTTACATGAAGTAACAGTTAACTAATTTATTTTTAAAGGATAGCAGTGATACAAGCTAATAATAATAAGTACCCTTATTATATCCTCGCGAATTACATAAGTGATGGTCACCACAACAAAAGCGCGGTGTCATTGTTCGCGAGTTGCCATCTGATTATCGTTATTGTTTGAAGCGGGAAACAGCTAACATTCACTCCATTTAATATAATTGAGTGAACGAAGAACCTTATCAGTTATAATTATCTAGCCGGGCTTTTTAGTAAACATTAAAAATTAAAATGGCGTTACGAAACAATGCTTTAATTACAGACTGCATTGCAGCTTCCCTAGGATTCGGATACGAGAGCTATTCACATGCGAATTATTATTCACAGGTGTTTTTGTGTTACGAGTTCATGTTAATCTCTTTACATACATATTATTTTGATAAGTACACTCACATCACATTTGGAAACACAGCCATAAATAGGAAAAGTTAGATAAATTACTCGGAAGCTGAGAGTCCAATAGGTAAGTAGATCAAATTTAAAGTAGATAGATGACTTTAATGAAGTAATTACCTATCTACCTTCGATTTTATGTTTAATTTTGCAGTCTGAATTTTCTGTTGTACCTATATCTCGCTCTTTTTGTGTCTCTATTTAAGTATATTTACCTAAGCACTATCTCTTTACATTTATGGCATTGGGAATGCTAACGGAGTGGTAGTTGCTTTTAATAAATCCTTCATTTATTTTAAATTTAAACGTTGCAGTTTATATATTTTTAAAAGCCATGTTGAAAAATAAGAAATAATGCTGCTTTTATTAAAACGATAGAAAGCTAACTTATCCATTACCTACTTCTTTTTCGCCACCGTAGCAACACTATGATAAATATGAACAATAAAAGAGGAAAATTAGCAGCGGACACGCAGAAAATAATCGTTTAAAACGTATATAGCATATGCACATATTTATTTACGTAGTCATATATGCAATTGACTAGCCAACACATTGTTTTCCGAGCGACTCCAGCCCGCTGCATCGGCGAGCTAATGATGTGGAAAGCGATTCGATACTTCAGATTGAAAAACTAGATACATTCGACCGATCACTTTGTAAAACACTGAATAATAGCAAGAAACAACCGTTTTACAAGAAGTAATCATGGTGTAGATAGCAAAAACACGAGCTATTAATGGTCTACGAGCGACGGGTTTTTACTATTCATGAGCGAATTAACGGCAGGCTCCCACACAAACGAACTACGAACGCGCTACGAGCACAGCGCTAACTAGCTAAGAAAATGACACATTCGCGTTAATGGTTACGTGGAATACAGTTTAATGGGAATGTGTTAAATTAAATGACAGATTGGCAAATGCGAGGTCTTTAGAATTGTAAAGTCTATGGCTATATGTGTACAGATAAATGTATAAAATGGCTAAGACTACCGTTTTAAATCATTATTATTAAAAAAATTGGGGATTTTCTCGTAGTTGTTTTTATAAGCGAATTTGAACGCCTTCTAATTTGTGCTCACATTATTTGATCATATGCACTTTTAAAGATAGGATGCTGACGTGGTCGTCAGACTTCTCTTGGGGATGTTTAAATCACTACACAAGTGAAAAAGAAACAGCCTAACACGCTCAAGTGGTACAAGTATGCTAATGGGAAGGTACATACCTATTAGTAAATTACTTGCCAATGTGATCTTTACGTAGAAATGTATGTACCTAAACCCTTATCATTTTCTGCGTGACTGCATACAAAAATAATAATGACGTGCTATCATAACATCTAGTAGATACTTAATGTATAAAACATGCTCCACACTAGCATGTCCACGTCGTGGGCGTGATTGACATACAAGCACCTTCACGTGAAGTACCTACGATACGACGAAGTCGGAAAGGTAATGAAAATTGTTAATGAGTGTGTATTTTTTTATGAAATAGAAGTCCACCTGAGGCTAAGTGACCACTACCACCTATGGAAATTTATATAATCTGTCTAAGGCAGAATTGGTGTTTTGTCTAAGATCAGCCACAGTTGAGTTGTTATCCTCAAGTAACTTTGAATGCATTGTGTAAGTTTCTCATCCTTATCACCATATTAAAGTTGCTCTTCATAACAGCAGTATTAAACTAGTGTTTTAAATTACTTAAAGTCAGAGATTTATATGTAACCAACATTAGCCCGTTCCATACTTCAGACGCGCGAACCTGTGTTTGCCTTTTAATCAGATACTTTCGCTAGACT
>DWLZ01000455.1:0-10360 GCA_018251995.1 Urbanus velinus | reverse complement strand
CTTTCCCCCTATTAAATATAATGTACTTATTTGTTATTTATATCTATTAGAATAGTAGTAAATACCATATATCTATCACAGCTATCTGAAGACAATTCGCACCTTCGGCGAGACAAGGGCATAAAACGCAAAAATGACGAAATTGAGTTTAATATGCCTAATGGCATTTAAAACTACCTACTATCTGGTAGAACAGTCAGCTATTAAGTTTGATTTCATTTCAGTATTAGATAGTGTCTTTGTCCGTTTCGTCAGTTGTTTTTGTCAATATTGGCGAGACAACAACTCAAATCCTTGTAGTGAAAAATTGCAAAAATTGCAGTGCCCTTGTCCGAGGGTGCGAGTTGTTAAGTACCTAAGTGTAGCTAAGCTACTGGATGAAGAAGTTTTGGTTTGATTCTCAGTTCAATACATTAATCACTTTTTTTCGTTTCCGTTCTTAGTGTCTCAGGGAATTTACTTTCATAGGCAATTGTAAGTCAAAAAAATATAGAGTAGATAATATAATTTAAATGCCAAACGTGTTTCAAGTAGGGCAAGTAGGGTATTTATAGACTGAGGTCGCGTCTCATTGTCTGATTAAGCAAGACTTTCGTGCCCTCTACATTTTCACAAATTAGAAATTCGTATTTATACAGATAAACCTTGAAAGATAGTTAACGATACCTCTTTTGGTGGTGTGCTAAAAAATAGGCCCCCTCATTAGAAAAAATTTGGAATACATTTACCATTTACCACTACTATTGGTTGCTGACTTTAGAAAAAACAAAACTAAAATTAAAATTATTAAGACTTAAGTTATTCATTTCCTTACATACTCATTGGGATATGTATCAAAAAATAGTGGAAATTTAATAATCATCATTTTTAATAAAATTGAAAATTGTCCTTCAATTACTTCAATAACTGGCCCTATTTTATTTTCTGTACTTATTGTAGGTGTAGTTTTAATTAGCCTGTTTCTTTATCTGTTGACATGTTTTTGCAAAAAAAAAGAGTGCGTAATAAAAAACACAATGAATAAAACAAGCATATTTGAAGCAAGAGAAAGTAATCAAGGTAGCACGAAATTGTCGTCAAAACGATTTTGACCGTAACACATTGCAAGAATTTTGCGTAATAAGGAACATTAGTTATGTAATAAGGAAGCGATTAGATAGGCGTGTCCGATACATAGCGATCTGTATCACAAGCGTGACATCGATGCTACTGAATTACCCAAGAACATCTACATGCTCTTCTACTTTCAAACGATTGACCTGATTGAGTGCTCTTACCTTGTTATAATATTGTTTTATTTATTAGTAGTGAATGATCTAAGTATTGGGCGTTAAGTTGCCATGGATAGCTTGAAGTCAAAGTTTTTAACAGAGTAGAGACAGTGAGTAGTACAAAGGGTCTTAGTATTAGATATCGGAGCGTTGATACGCTTATAAATTAAGGTGTAACGTCTTTAAAATATACTTACTACCCCTTATCTATCAAAGTATTCCTAGTGCGCTATGACATTTGGTTCTTCAAGAAAGGTGTAAAAAGAGCTCTCCTACAAAGCCGGCGAAACATTGGCGACTCCTCTGGTGTTGCAAATGTCCATAGGCAACGAAGACCACTTACCATCAGGTGGCCCGTCTGCCTTTTTCGTTAGGTTAAGGAGTAATTGACGAATAATTATAAAAAAAACAATCGTTTAGCGTAAAAGCTATTTTATTCCTAAAACGATATTTCAACATGTAATTTATGAGGGACTTTTTAGTTCTACTTGTCAGTGCTATTTCACTCACAAATGATATGGCCTCATTACGTGGTCACACGCACCCTCGCAATACTGAAACCTTACCACAGAGTGTCGCGTACGTAATTAGTACTAATCCTAATCTACCTCTAAGAGCTTTGCAAATTAACTTAGCCAAAGTTAATTATGCTAAATGGGCTAATGAATAAATAGGATTATAATGGGTAACGGTTATGCGTCTTGACTTCTACACGCATGTTCGTCATGCCAACACCTACAAAAATTACAGATACAACTGTCCAAATAATTTACAATTGAAATTTTAACAAAACCATGACGAAATGCAGTCTTTTTCCTGGAGACTACCATTTTCCTAAATTCATACTTACGTATCTTCGATTTGGAACATTTACCTCACTTCTTGTAAATATCATCAATTATTTTTTCTATAATCTCTCAACCATTTTCACATATACGAGTAGATTCTTATTAATAATAAAAAAATTAAAATAATTAATTAAACAAATAATTAAATAAATAGATTTAATAAAACCTTGAGGTTAGGTCTTGGTGGGGCCCGTTATGGTGTCAATCAACGCTAATCGGTCCGCGCCACGCCTGCACAACGTGCGTAAATAGTACGATGAAAAATATCTCTTTTACGACCTTCATATTCTAGTTTTATAGTAATTATCTATGAGTATTGACGCCTTTTGTTCTATTTGATTACAAAACCAACATGGTATGGGTCTTTGATAGAACTTGATTTTATTTACTTATTTATTGTTTTATTCAAAGGTTACCTAATCACAATATTTTCATATTATGAAGCCAGATCAAGCCTTCACCCCCTATCGAAGATGCAGAGTGTATCAATTTTGTAATTCTAACAAGTTTTGTAGTTGTGGACATAAGAACCAAAATCTGAGTGTTAATCGAAACGTTTACTTATTTATTTATTTAGTAGGCTATTGAAATTTATCCACCTATCCTGCAGGCCTATGCAAATCAATATTTAAGTTTCGGGCCATACGACCACGAACCAACTACGGTATAGGAAAATCACAATTTGCTTCCGCCCCTGAAGATCGCGGAAATATGTCGTCAAGATAAAACAGTCCCCGAAAGTTGCCAAAAGATCGTCCAAGGCTCCAGCCTTCTCAGCCTAGTGATAAATCCCGTTACTAATAAACGGTATATAACATTCCAGAGCCAGCTCGAGGAGCGCGACCGGCTGGTGCGTGTGCTGCAGCAGCAGATGCTGCGCATGGCGGAGAGCCACGAGCCGCGCGCCGACGACACCTGCAACGTCGCCACGCAGACCGACAGGGTGAGGCCGTAAATCGTACCTTGCATGAGTTAAAGACAAGAATGTTACTGATCAGTTAGTTAACAGACTAAGGGAAAAACAGAAAATGTTATGGACCTTTTTTTATCAACCGATTTTTCTGTGGTATGTTTGTAGATGTTGTTAAAATTTAGTGTTGGTATCAATGAAAATCCTCCATTGTTCTATAAAATCAATTTTGACGAACTGAGAATTCAGTCGGATTGTAGGAAATTAAATTATTGAAGCCTTTCAAATTCGCGCACATGGACTTCTAAAAATTTTCCAAATCTGAAATTGGAATTCGATTTTTTTGTAACATTTATTCATTAAAACCCCTCAATCCTTCAATCCTCCATAAAGATCAAGTATACCGTAGTCCTTGTCTTGATAATTGTTTCGATAAGACGACAAGAGACCACTACAATTTGTCGCAAAAGATTATTTTATGAGCAAGGTTATTGACCTACAATATAGGCCAGTGTTTCAGTGCCCGATATTAATTTATCATGATATTTATTGATCAAATTATCTAAATGACTTAAAAGTTTTGTGTTAGGTGTATCTAGGTTTTTATGCAATGTAACTTGCGATTCTAATGATACATACAATCAAGATAAAAATGCGCAGGCGTGAGTGTATAAAGCCTTTTTAGATTAGAATTATTTGTTAAGTAAATTGGTCTTCTTTCATCTGATCAACTTGCCTATAAAAAGTTCTTCATTTTATCTGTACGTGTATATATAATGTAAATGTATTTTTATATTCCAGTTGCGGCCACCAATGAGTTCGGCGTTAACGAGTTCTGAAAATTCCGGTTTAGTGAGGTAACCACTTCCGAAACACTATTTCTAAATCCACTATTTACGACACAGCACTTCCTGCAATACATTTTGCCCGTTCTGCTTTATTACCTACTGGTCATGGTTATATTGTGTAGTATATTACTATTGAATCGTCTACACGCACACTTAATTTTCTTAAGTAACGTATTTCCTGTGCCATTACTATTATTAAACAATTAATTCACCAATTTTGCTATTTCGTATTTATGTATCTGTCTTTTTTATTCCTAAGTTTTATATGTATGAATATTTGTTGTTTTAGGTTAATCGTCGCCTCGTTACATTCATTGAAGTCTATATTACGAGCATTACATTCATCTATCACTATTTTGTATATACCTCCAATCATCCCCGCATATTATTTATCAGAAGCCAAAAATCTGTGCTGTAACGCCATACAAAATACAGTTTCGAAAAGTCAAGAAATAATTTCTGAATTACGATCCTCAACATGGATTATTGTGTTTAGAGATTACATGAGCAAAAAGATGACATTCAGTCCAACATCCATGTGTAGAGTTACCTTGACGCTTTCACCTTACTTCACTGGCATTTTTATTTGATGTTCATTTTCTTCTCACGCATTAGTATTATCTTGATCACTTCTACCTCAAGACACCTCTTCGCGGCATTTTGTTGTCACGTATTATACATATTATTGCTAATATTGATTTCCTTTATGATCGTGTTTCCATCACATTAATCATGAAACATGCTACCATTGCCCTTAAAAATTTCATGTTGTTCTAATTTCCTCACATGCTGCTTTTAATTATTGGATCATATGAAAATTGGTATTGAAAACGTCAGTTTCCACCTCGGCGGTGGGAGGGTTCGTCCGTCGGATCAGGTAGCGTGGCTCGACTGCTTGCTCGCTGTGTGTCTCTTGTGTTCTCTCAATGTGCTATGCTTGTTGCATCTTATGTATCAAAAGTCAGACGATGGTCGCCCCGATAAAGAAATCAACGAATACTGTCATCGGTTCTACAACTGACTTGCTGTTTTTAGGATACGCACAATTTTTATCATTGTAAAAGTATTTAAGCTAGATAACTAAATGTCCAATGTAGATATATTGCGATAAAATCAAGTGCCTAAAATATATTTATATAGTAATCTTGTACGTACCTATAGGTACACTGCCTGAAACGAAAACAATGGCCTCTCAATCGTTCCTATAATAATGCTAATTGTTATTTGCCTTAAATTTTCTGATCAGAATAATATTTTCTCCTGAAGTTAAAGTTTGAAGAATCTTAAATAACTCATGGCCTAATAAATTTTTGACGCAAAATAACACAATGCGATTTTTAATTAAATGCATTTTCGATAATTTGTTTGTATATGAGTTTTCTAAAGCATGAACAATTAAACACTTTACACTGAACACATTTCGCTTGTTATAAAAGATCTAACATTGCATTTAAAGGGCTAGTTACTGTATGAGTATTTGATGTGTTGTGTTTAAGAGTAGGTAGTGTGTGTTGAATTTGTAATTATTTAGACTCGCGTTGTACAAGAGAATTTAACTAGATTTTAATATACTTTGATTATGAAACTTGTCTCTGTGTTACACGCTGCCCGTCCAGAACATAAAGGTGAGCCCAAAAGTAAGACAGGCTACAATTAACTCTGAGACTTTATTTGATTTATGTATGTATTTAATTTATCAAAATTGATAGGTCTCCGTGAGCTGCCCTAACATTTTCTTCACTTGATTCCTATGTTTCTCCTTTGTCTTTTCTAAGTTATTTACTGTTGATGACGCAATGACTTGATTACGCCTATTTACTATTCTTGACTTTATTAAATTTCTCATAGCACTTTGTAACTGAGTGTCGAAGTACTATGTATATGACCTATAATCAAACAATAAATTAATTCAACCAAGACATGAACCTAATTAATCCATTCCAATTCACAGTTGGAATGAACAAGCGAGCGGGAGGAAGCTGCCGAGTGAAGCACAAAAGACTAAGAGACCTGTAGCCAACGGGAGTGTGAAGTGCCAGTGCGGGGCGCGGGGGGGTGAGCTGCAGCTGAGACCGCCCAGCCGCGTCGGGTCCCGGTACCTGCAGGCCGTTAACGCGGACAACAGACGGTACGCCAAACGAGACTCCTCTAGCGAAAAGACCGACAGAAAACTATACTCAACAAGATCAAGATCCATAGAAAACTTCCAGAACCAATCGTATCTCAACAGTGAACCGCTAGCTAGATCCGCGGTTATCGAAGAAACGATCAAACATCACACGTCCTACGGAGACCTCTATAACGGTCGAATCAGTAGCAAGGAAAGTGTTAACGGTAACCGACATAGTCCCAGCCTGAACGGCCAATCCACGGACACCGACTATAGTTCAGACGGTGGCTACAAGTCCTTACCATCGTCAATCAACTACAATGGCTGTTCCCCTAAGAAAGTCAGCGGAATCCCTAGAAGATCGATCGAGCAAAAGTTCCTTACCGCCAAGCAAGTTAGAGCGAGTGCTATATGAAACTGGATTAAAATTCAAAACATTGTGTATGCCCTTCGAATATTCTATAAGTGCCGATGTAAATCTGTCGAGTCTGAAAAGTTTGACCAACGTCTGTGAAATGAATCTGTCTGTACCGTTGAGTGTGGAACTATGTTTGATTCTAACGGACCGTGGAATTTATACATATACTGTAGATAGGATATGAAATTATTTATTCAATTAATTATGATCTTACTGACTGGTGAGCTGATGTTCATTTTAAATTTTAGACGCTTCGATTTGCTGCATTCATATGTTAATCTCCGCTTCATACGGCTTCGTCGCAACCGAAACAGGTAGAAGTAATAATCGTATGATAAATATTTTTTCTATGTACAGTAATGTGTTGACATATCGTGTTTGGTAAGGCTCAGAGAATCAAACATAGTTTATTTATGAAGTGTTCTGGAACGATGCGCTAGAGCAACGCTGTTCGCATTTAAATAATTCCCATTTTGATGTTATTCGATTAATTAAGCTACGATACTTAGTTGTGTGATGCCAAATTGTAATCGATGTAATCTGTGAGTCCATCCTAAATTATACTTTAATCAAATTTCACATATTGATATCGATGTTTGACATGAAATGTAACTTTTCGTTTCGTACCAACGCTTGTTGCTTTGTGCAATGATTTTTTACATTACTTTAAGCTATTGACCCCTGTATCATACAGTCAGCGGATTACGTGAACCGTAAACTATTTTAGTAGGTTTAATTTACAAATTTATATAAAGGCGATAAAATGTTATCTTAGATTTTCTATGGTAGACGGACTAGTAGATAAACCTTGTAATATGTGATAAGAGTGGCTGTAAGAACTTCAGTTTAATTAATTTCCTTCTCATATTCGATTGATAACAGTTAAATTTGTGTATTTATAAATGATAAGTTTGGAGGTCTCTTTCATTACTCTATGTTTACTATCTTTGCCAGCTTGTAGAATTCAATATTATACGTATACTAAAACTGATAAACAATAATAACCGCCATACAGTAATGAACGAGGCTATATATAATTTGATATTTCTGTCCTACCGTTATTTAGTATCGAACGTAGATAGGTATCAAATAGGTACAAATATAACGCTTAGAAAGCATTTTTGTATCCCAATGTCATTTTGAAAGCATTTGTCTAATCGATATTATTGTAACTATGTATTGTATTTTAGTCCTTCGAGTAAAGTTAGAGAAAGGTATTCTTCCGCGACGCCTAATATTAAGTCCTATTGATACCTAGTGTTTTAGTATCGTAAAATCGTGCATACCTACTTTTATGTACTTATGGCTACCTATATGTTTATTACGTTATGACGCTCCTGTGTTATAAACGTTAAGTCTAAGCCCACTAGCTTTAGGGAGAACTATATTATTATTAATTTAAAATCAAAATTGTTTCAATAAATAATTTTAATTTTGACGTGATCGTTTTTTATTTACCTGCACATATGATCAATAATCGCAATGTAGTTATAACATATTATATTGGCATGCCCCTTAACCTGCTGTTAATTATAAATAACAATGTTTGCCAAGAAATATTTTTCTTTTGACATTTTCTTAATACTATTGCTGTGACTTTTAGTATAGGAAGTAATTCGTTAATATAAAGGACGAACATAGGTCCTAAAGGTACGCCTTGGGAAACTTCTGTACTCCAAAATAGTCAGGCTCAGTTTTTATTGATTGATAGTAATCATTAAATAAACTATTATGAGTAATGTCAATAAAAAGAGCAACAAGATAAATAAGTATTGGCTATATAGGCAATTTATACATATATGTATTAGATCCATTCAAACAAATATCATGTCGCTAGACAATTAAATTTTGGACCGTGTAAAGTTGAACTTATGAATAAACAATCTGAATACATACCTCTCAGAGGGTTATAGATACACAATAAATCAAGAATAAATTATGTAAAAATGTAGATAGTAATCAATATGAAATATGCATGCAGGATCCGCCGTCTTGTTATGCTAGCTGTTGCACAAGCGATCGTAAAATACGATTTACTGCCAGATTATGTATGGACTAAAACATTGCACAAATTAATAGTAGTAGGAAGCTTTGATAGTTTTTTAATTACTACTCAGTCCTTACCAAACCGAACTGGGTACAGGACAGAACTTAATAGAAAAGCGTGCGTGTACATCAATGACTATGCTACCGAAATTTACTACAGGATTTACCAGTCCATATCCAGCCGCTACTCATAGAGTTCTTGAACCTTGGACAAGCGTCGATAAGGCGAGAATCACTGCGCGACCACGAGCGGTCACTCGCTCCGAGCCTCAGTGTGCGCTTTGCGTCCTAATAAAACACAGTTCTCAATTTTGTGAAATATTGTGCATCAATTTTCAGTTCGCGTGCTTTGATGATCGAATGACTAAGATAAGGAAATAGGTAAGTAGTTAAGTAGATTTTTGATTGATTATTTTTAGCATTTTTTTACAATATTTGCTATTATTAACGTCGTGTTAACTGAGAGCATTTTTTGAAAGGACATCCCATGTAACATTTATTTTAATTTAAGAAAATCTGAGACGTTTAAATGCATACGATTAGGTTTGTGTTCTAAATTAGGTAAATTGGGCACCCTTTGTTTCTGAGATAAATTTTAGTCAATTACAGAAAATTTTAGTAAACACTCAAAAGCTTAAAAGTGATCTTAAATTCTTAAAAGTTGTTTCACATTAACAATTAATCGGTGAACGTGTTTTTTGCCGCATAATTAATTATTTAATAACATGATGATTTTATAATTTAATATGAGTAAATTCAGTAAAAAACTATTCGCTTATGTGAATAAACTTTGGAATTAAATGGAATTAAATGTGGAATTAAATTTTAATAAAAAACGTCTGTAATAGAAATTCATTGCTGCATAGAGTTATTTTTTTACTCTTTTGTTTTCATAAATAGAACACATTGCCACATGTAAAGAACAATGCCGATGTATTGGCAAATAAATATTGAGGCGCTAACTGAAAGCGGATGTGTACTGAAAAGTTTTTACTTAACTAGAGCATTTGAACGAACAATACATTATCGCGTACCAACCGTCCTTATCGTTTAACTGTAGACGAGAAACAAATGTCCAACGATCTACCGATTGATGTTTGTTTGATTGTTTGGCGATATCTAATAATTAATATGACGAGTCGTGAGAGGGAGCGATAACACACTATCGTATGCAGCAGGGTCAGAGAGATACACGCGAGTGCAGGAGTCAAGATGAGCAAAACGTCCGCTTTATATTACGTGTGTACCAGTAGGTACTTAGAGAGATGTGCTCCCTAGAATAGATATTGTTGACGTAGCTATCACACCCAGTGATTGCGTAAAGGAATCGTAAATGTGACATGAGATGACCTTAGTTTCATTTTTCAATCCATATTAGTTTGTTTTTAAGACCTGTAAGTACCAAAAGAGGGTGCCATTAATCTGAGGCTTTTTCAAAATATGCTTAAAGCATTTGGAGCTTACGTTTGGAGTTTTCCTACTACTACTGGGCTTCAACTAAATAACTACTCTCATTATTTGAAGTTATTTTAATATGTAAGTAGATCTTGCAAATAGCAAGGTCATTGAACTTGGCCGATTAAAGAATGATTTATCAATATAATCATTAGATAGCAATTTATTATTGTATACAAGCTCCTCGTAGTTTCATGATCATACAAGTTTCATGATCGAATTTACAATGTAACTAAAGAATTTATCGTCACGTTATAAATAGGTTTGTAGGATGATCAAATAAAAATAAAATTAACCAGTGAATTCAGGTCTAAAACCTATTATAAATCATTAACAAAATTCTATGAGAGTGTGGTACAGAGTACGATAAATTCATACGATACGCTTTTATTGGAATTAATATCTACATATTTAGGTAGGTACCTACTAAGGTTTTTTTTTTGTTATTGGTAAA
>DWLZ01000454.1:0-10363 GCA_018251995.1 Urbanus velinus | reverse complement strand
CAAACTGTAGTACAATTTAAAGCCTTTATCTACCATTGTACTACAGTTTGTATTGTATTGTAGTTTTTGTACGCAATCGATTCGTTGTGTATATAAATTGGTAGCCTAATGGTTGGCTTCTCAATCGGGGAGGTCCGAAATTCAAGTCCCAGGCACCTCTGATTTACGTACCAACGTATTAAAAATTAATTATCACTTGCTTTAACGAAGGAAACATCATGAGGAAACCTGTAAATCTGAGAGTTCTTAAAAGTTCTCAAAGGTGTGTAAAGTCTACCTATTCGCACTTTGCCATCGCGGTGGACTAAGGCCTAACTCCTCACTATGAGAGGTGACTCATGCCCAGCAGTGGGACAATGTTGGATTGACAATGTAAATTGGTAGAAATTAGTATGATGTCAATATTTTTTCTGAGAGACACTATCCATATTTATTTTTAGTCTGACTGTGAACAAAGCAAACTATGCTATCGCGACAAGCCGACTAAATCAGGGGAAGAAACGTATATGTAACAGACCTTAAATGACTACAATGCTGTAAGTTGGTAAAAGATATCACTAGGCTACTTTTTAACATGAGTAAGAGTACCTATAAATATAGGTACTCTTATAACATAAAAAATAAAAGAATATAAAAATAAGTAATTAACGTACTCGATTTCTACCTAAGATATTTCGAAGTTCCAAATCGGTATTTGAGAGCTCGTTCGTATGTTACAGACAAAATTGAAAAATATTATTTATATATATTTGCAAATTAATAAAATAAAATTTAGCTTCCGTGTTCTACGCCGAAAAGAAAAAGAATCTTTTCAAGATTTTAATCTGTTTGTACTGGTAAAAACTAAACCATTTTTATCGAGATTTCCACGCAAACACCTAGAAACACGGTCGTGTTTCAAAGCCAATGTTTTTCGTTTTACCTTGAACATGTTACGCATACCGGGTAGAATTTAGTAAACGAGGAAACTTTGCTATGCATATAATAGCCGTTTTAAAGGAAGTTAAAAAATACATACCCCACATGCATCCAAAAGTCAAGCACACGACAGTCAAAATTAGGATTATCCTCAGTCTTCTTTTATTAGGTCCTTTCTTAAAAGCAATCTCCAACGTATCCTTAATACTGCGGAAGTCAAAAAAGTCCATAAAAGATCCAGCGCAGCCGGTCGGCTTTTTCTAAAAATAAAAACAAATTACTTCAAACGTCTCTTCGAATAAAGGCGTAAATTAATCTGAATGGATTTTACCCACCTTTTCCTGAGTTTGCAGCCACGTGTGATCAGGGATAACGAAAAACACATATCCGAAATTTATCAATTGAAACGCTGCTGATATAGCAAAAACTCCGTAATAGCCGGTGTAACGCAACAACACCCCGCTCAACCCCGTCCCGATGGGAAATCCGACTGTCATGCACAAACTCAATATTCCCATACGGAACGTCCTCGTTTCCATTGACGTTATATCGCCCAAGTAGCTAAAAGTACCGAGAAACATCGTGTACCAACCGCCGGTGAAGGCCGGGAATATCACCTCCATAAACACAGTCAATTCCACCGGGACCTCGAAGAAAAAATACGTGTTTATCATATTTAGGACACACGTCATGAACTCCCCGAAGATCGGCATTAGCATACATATCTTTCTCTTTCCTGTTTTGTCACTCCACGCTCCGATGAACAGCATTAGGAAAGCTGGTATGGCGGTCTGAATGACGCTCTTCCACGCCTGCACGGAAGCTATGAGGGTTTGTACTTCATCTTCCTCGAAAGTATGGTTCGCACGTTTTCTCAGTCGCAAATCTGTACATACATCATCCGAAAACGCCAGATTCACCCTGCAAGCTTTATCCAAGTTGAGATTCTGTATCGCCAACATCGCCAGCACACTCGGCATCACAAACATCGCTAAAACCGGCTCCACTGTTATATTAGATTTCACATATCTCAATTTCTCCAGAACGGTCATGTCCTTTAAATTATTATTTATTGCCGTCTTCGAGGGTAGCTCCTCTGTCGTCTCTCCGGATTTTTTCGATGTATCTTTCTCCATTTTGGCGCGAATCGTATTGTATTGGCTCTCTTTGTTATTTATTTCGTTTAAAATTCTATTGAGATGCTAAAGTAAACGTTACGGCGAGAGCATTCTAAAAGTTCAATATAGAATGTGAATCCGCCTCGGCCGAGCGAGCGTCGATTTAAAAAACGTTTAATACTATACTATCACATTGTCGTCAGCGAGCGCTCACACCAAATGTAGTTAAACACGACCAGCGAGTCTCAGCTCAAAGCTATCGTTCGATTGTTCTCTATGTAAACAAACACCCTTGTGTTGTCATATCAGTCTTAATGCCACAAACAAACGGCAAAATGAAAATAAACTAAACACACCCGATATTAAATTCAAACAAGCGATCGTGAAGTAGATCAAATATTTCTACAATAACATCCGTTACTTTAACAGATTGAAGGATTTCAATGAAGCTACTTTTGGCACTTAAGATTTTATTAGCACTTTTATAAACAAAACACTTTACTTAACACTGAAGGCACTCACTAAATAAAGTTCTTATGTTACCGCACTAAATATCTTTGACGTCCACTTCTTCTTGTTTATTGTCGTCTCGCTGCTCGAAGTACATCCATCTGTAACGAGGTACGTCCGTTATAGCAAGTTTAGTGATACGTGCACATTGTACGCGTCCTCTCTACTCGGTTAAAGGCCCGACTCTGTCAGGATAATTATAATGGTCGACAGATCAACTAGCGATCTTTCCAAACCCGGCCGCATCAAGAACTGCTTATATTTATTTCCTGTTCCGACTTTCTTAAGCAATTAGCGTTTTAGATAAGATTTAATGAGCCGACTAATTAGCATGATACACATAATATGTAAAATACATAGGTGGTTATGAGATGAAATGGTTCTGTTTATGTATACTATTTATGTATACTATCTACTAGTAAATAAATTGTAATAACACCTTTACAAAAAGAACATAATAGTTGTACATAGTAGTTCCAATTGATTGAAAAGTAATTTTAATACAAGCTGTTTTTTATGTAATTAAATTTACTAGCGATGGTCTAGTAGTCGAAATTCGACCATATTTCAAAATACCCAGAAAATAAGGTTTAATTTACTAAGCTACATTTAAAAGAAATAATTATTTTTTTGACAAACACATCTGACATGATCGACTGATATGTGTCTTACATTGACAGTAGTTGATATTTACTTAAAGTATTGTTGTAAATAATGTATATAGTATGAGATTTTTATTATTGAATTAAACATACTTCTCTCATTTATTATACATATATATTTTCGTCACTAACTCGTTAACTGCAGGGTCTTTCACGTATGGCTAATCTTACACTCATCCGTGCGCGCAATATTCAAAAAAAAGGGTCGCAAAGATTTAGCTTCACGTATTAATAACAAAAGATTACTATGTATTTACAAGCACACAAAGATACGCGAAAGATAAAAGGAATCTTTTATGTTCTTCGAAAACCATTAGTAACGTACTCTTCAAAGAAAAACAGTTTATTTGATAATTTCATAAGATACAAGTCCAAAGAGATCCTTATTACGAAGTTAATAAGGGTGATATTTACTAAGGTTATATAGACATACAAGCTAAACATCCGGTAGTGGCCAACAGAGCGGGAAATTATTGCAACGTCGAAATGATTGTATCTGAACGCAAATTGGATGGTTTGAGACAGTTGTCGGCAATCTTTTTAGTAACGGGCCGCATAGTAACAACATGTGATAAGGGTAAGCCGCTTTTGGCGATAAAGCATCAAGAATAAACAGGAAAAGTTTCTAAAATATGTCGGTAAAAAAATTGTCACGATTAAACAGATGTAGTCTTTGAAATTTTTGGTCAAACTAAAGGCCGTAATGTTAAAATAATAAAATGAAACTTCATTATATATCTGTATTATATTTTTAGAAATTGATTTTGATGGCCCTTGAATGACGACGTATCTATATAATTGTGAGCTTTAAACGTAAAATATATGTGTTTTGGTTTTGTATTTGGAAAAACGCGAGCGAACGATTAGATATTTCAGGAAAGTCCGCGGGTTGCAAGGAGAGGTTTATGGGGTGCGAGTTGCCGACCCCTGGTTAAAGAAATTGCTGTAGAAATTTATTGTTCTTAACATTTCTGGTATTGTTTTTCGTGCCTTTAATGTTCTGTTGTGATAGTAGGTATCTAAATATGATTTTTGATAAGATAGGTATGTAATATTGCAGGGTAAATAAGGGATAGCATATTGTTGGGAGTAATATCTTAGTTGTGGGAATTTCAAAGTAAATGCTAAGAATAAAACCTTACATTATTCCTTTTTTCGGAATTGCGCTAAGCCTACCGTTGGCTATTGTATTCAATACGTAGTGTACTAATAGTGGTTTGTTTCACATTATAAAAAACGAGCGAGAGGTACATAGAAATCCAGCAATTTTCAATTACAAATTTCATTGATCCGCGTTATATGTATACTATAGACGATTTTCCACACAATTAAAACGGACATCTTCTGATCACTACGCAATTAACATTATAATTGCATCTTGATGGCAGACTGGCCGTTTAGTTAATTACGTAAAGACGAAACCTTGGGTAGCTTCCTTGTCGCTAGTACAGTTAAGATGAAAAGTCATAGTGCGAATTATCCGCTGTTACGATACAGTTAAGATGAAAAGTCATAGTGCGAATTATCCGCTGTTAAGATACAGTTACGACGAAAAATCTTAGTGAGAATTATCCGCTGTTAAGATACAGTTAAAGTCATAGTGTGTATTATCCACTGTCCCATTACTCATGGGTCTTCTCTCAGGGTGAAGGATTAGGCCATATTACTGGCCAAATGCTACACAGAATTGCAAGAACTTTTTAAAAGTATTTCTGAGTTGGTTATTTCCTCGCGATATGTTATTTCGCCGTTGAAGCATATTATGTATGATGAAGAATATTATTCGGGCATAATTTTGAAAAATCGAAGTGTGTTCGTGAAGTGAAGTGAAGTAAAGCCTAGGTTTCGAACCTTAGACTACTAGTTTAAATGGTTTTATCTCCTTCCACTAGAGAAGAATACAATAAAATTAAATTGAGGAAGTTAGACTGAAAACCTTAGAAGAGGTAGATCCATCCACAAAAAGTGTATGAAATCGGATCGTATAAAGGTCAAAATTAGATCCGGCGATACTACCGGTTGGTAAAGTCTAGTTTATTCATTTTAAACTAATTCCTATTCTATTTTTTTACCCAACTACGTCAGAAGGAGGGTAATGTTTTTCGAGCGTATGTATATGTCAACTTCTTTGGCACATACAGCCTAAATGGCTTAACCGATTTTGACATACGAGGTGTTGTTATGTTTGTCTCAATTGTCATAGTGACATAGGCTATATAATTTTAAATATAGTACCTGAAAACTGAAAAAAAAGAGTTTTAAGCAGTCGGGTTTTTTGTTTTTGACATAATATTTTTAGGTAATTTGAATATAGATATTTTGTGTAACAAAACAAACCATGTATTGAGACAAAGGTAATGAAAGAGCTTTTATGATATGTATTGGCACGAGCGGCTTTGGCAGAGAAAATCTGCTATAGTAAACTGTTGGTCACTACTGTGCTTAGTATTTAAGTTTTTTTTCTGATTTCGAAAAAAAATATTTTTGTTTTTTTTTGCTCTTTAACTGATAAAATCGTCATAGCCGGAGCCCGACTCGCACTTGACTAGTGATAACATATACTGATGTATGACGTCCTACTTATTATGATTAACACGGAATTTTGATCCTAGATTTCAATTTTAAGTTATCTGATTAATTATATCGTGATGTTACGCTGTGATATAAATTGTATGTCGCAAGTAATCTATGTAGGTAGAGATTTTTTCTTGTCAGGAATTGAATTACCATAATCAAAATTCATTACTTAAGTAATCATTTCAAATTGCAACATAACTGTTGCGTTTTTAATCCGAATGATGTATAAATTATTATTAAATATTAATATTATAAATTCAGTCTGTTAATTCAGAAATAGACGTGTCCTAAATGCATACAATTAGAAATATTGCAATAAACCAAATTGTTATTATCTAGCTATAAAAAAATCTTAGTTTGGTCTTAATACCTCCATTAGAATTTATATCCAATACTTAATTATTATTACTGCATATTATCGTATCTTTGTATATTTGCACTAAGCGTTTATTGTTATTGTAATAAATTATGTTACATATGACTTTATAATAATTTGGTTGTGGTTGCTATCCGATATTATGGTTATCAATACAGCTTTCTAATTATGTAAAGAAATCCAATCGCACCTATTACATGGCATGACTCTATTATTACAGAGAAAATCTCGATTCGCAACTAGTAAGGTTTCAATAAAAGTCGTAGTAACGTACAAAATTTGTATATTTTAATACTTTCGGTACTATCTACATTTCATTTTATTTTAACGAACGTTCTAGTCGTAAAAATAAAACAATACTTATATGAGAACTAAACACAAGACAACATTTAAAGCTAAAAAAGAAAACAAGAGATCAGTACTGTTAGTGGTGGATGTCGTGTCCTTCGTAGCCGCTGTAGCCGCCGCCGTAGCCGCCTTCGAAGCCTCCGTGGCCTCCAAAGCTTCCGTGGCCTTCGAAGCTTCCATGGCTTTCCAAACCTTCAGAACCACCGTAGCTTTCTAAGCCACCGTGGCCGTAGCCTTCATGGGAAATCTCATGTTTCTCCTCGTGGATGATTGGCACGGGGACCTTGACTGGGTAAGGAACATGCTTCTCCACTGGGTAGGGCACGTGCTTCTCGATGTGCACCGGGTAGGGCCTATCGACTGGGATCTTTACGGGAATGGGGACCTTCTTCTCGACTGGGTAGGGGATGACCTTCTCCACGGGGTAAGGCGCTGGCACGTGAACCTTGACGGGGTAGGGAACTGGCTTCTCAACGTGCACGGGCACGGGGTTGTCAACGTGCACCTTCACGGGGTAGGGCACGGGCTTCTCCACTGGGTAAGGTACTGGCTTCTCTACGTGCACTGGGACGGGCTTCTCTACATGGACTGGCACGGGGTTGTCGACTGGCACTTTGACTGGGTAGTGGATGATCTTCTCAACTGGGTAGGGTACGTGCACTTTGACGGGAACCTTGACGGGGAAGTGGACGGTCTTCTCCACTGGGTATGGGTGGGGCACGGGCACCTTCACGGGGACGGGGATGTGCTTCTCCACTGGATATGGCACATTTTCGTACACCTTTACTGGAACGGGCCTGTCAACATGCACTTTAACTGGAACGGGAACCTCCTTCTCTACTGGGTAGGGCTTAGGGATGTATTCCGGTACTTTGATGGTCTCCTTGACGGGGAAGTGCACGGTCTTGACGACGGGGTATGGGTGCGGTACTGGCACCTTCACGGGGTAGGGGATGTGCTTCTCGACTGGCACGGGGATGTGTTTCTCCACCGGGTATGGCACGTGCACCTTCTTCACAACAGTGATGGTCTTCTCATGGTGTACATGGTGGCCGTGGTCTTCATAACCTCCGATGTCCCCGCCGAAGCCTCCATGGTCTCCAAAACCTCCGTGGTGTCCGTAGAAGTCTGAGAGTCCTCTCTTGTCTTGCTTTTTAGACTCTTCAACCGGTTTCTCTTCAGCCTTTGTGTCCTTCTCTGCCTTTTCCTCTGCCGTGGCCAGGCTTATAGCCACGGCCAGGATTAAGGAAGACCTCTGGAATTAAAAGAAATATGTAAATATTTTGATAAGTTAAAATAAAACCCTGAAAGCTAACTTGATTTATTGTATAATTCAGAGCTACAGGTATTATCCTTTTTAATTGGGGCCGCTCCGTGATTAAAAAAAACCCAAATGAATAAACGCGCTAATATTTTTTTTGCACAGAAGCTGACAGCTTATTCTCATGTAGTTTTATTCTGAGACCAATTTGTAGCAATAATCGCACTTTTTATTTTTTAATTTACACTTTAATTTCACTTCACAAGTACTAACCAATAGTTTCATGTTCGCCTTGCTTGGGTTGAGCGAAGACAACGGAGTGTGGTGTCTCCCACACGCCGGGCCGTTTTATACCGAATGTGGTTTCATAGATAATGTTCATACTTTCGCTCGCTCTCGTTACTGTGTGTTAATATGTTATATATATTTTTTGTTCGACAAAAGATGCGCCTTGCTCAAGCGTAATGAGCCGATCGGAGATCGATTAATGCGCGCTAATTGGTTCATTGCAAAAATTAGGATGTGGTAGACGGTTTGTGTACTAGGATACTTACTTAAGAACTTAGTTTATACTGTTATTAATTTGCATAAGTATCTTGGTAATTATAGGACAATTAGGTTATTTATTTAAATCACAACTCATAAGTATATAAAGTAACTTAACTGAACTAAGATCCTGCTTATTTCTTTGAGAAATTTCTTCCAGTAGATCTGTAAACTGATACTGGGTTCTTAGAAATCTGAGCGTATACAAATGGTTAAAGTAGGTATATAATTGTATAAAATATCTAACATATACCTACATACAACTAAGTAAAAAGCAGAAATACAAAATAAAATTACCGGATAATACTTTGCTTATTATCGATATCCTTAAGTAGGTGTATGCATTAAGTATCTTATAAGTAAATGTTATCTTTAATATGACAAATTAGAAATAACAACACACGTCTAGGTTTATGTTTTGTTTGCTAAAATTAAGATAAAACGCTAGAAAATCTAATTTGTAATCAATAAATATTTTCAATAATAAATTCATGATGAAATTAAGATTTTAAAACATCATAAAATATTAGTAGGAAAGGAGAAAATGAGAACTTCCAGTTCACAGACTTTATTTTGAAGTTCATGTAAGGAATTAATATTGATACAGTATCTATGTTTTATAATAGGATTAAAATACTTTTGTAAATCAAAAGGTGTATAATACATATTTGGTTAATGTTTTAACACCTCTATTTTAGTAATACGTACCATACTCAAAATCTTATTGTTAGAAGACATGATTTGATTCAGAGGTAATAAAATGGTCGTCAACTTGATTAACCAATAAATCTGCCTACCTGCTAACGCTATATTATTTTGCATAATGCTGAACTAAACCACCTTTACAGTATAACATTGCATAGAAACCATCATAGTTGTATTTAAATTTCCTCTGATATGAAGAGTTACGACCCGTTAAAGAGGCTTTATTGCATTTTGTAAGGATGAATATTGTGAAACTTAACGGTCACATTATGCATAAAATTTCACGCTGTTAAATTTGATTTAACTTTTATTGCGTCAACAAAAACAAATCGTTTTATGTTTGAATTTAAATTTCAGCATTTCCCCAGAGAACGAACACCCCGCCTGTAATAAGGCGATGTTTTTATTACAGTGGGCCCATCTAATAAGCGGACACTCGTTGTTTGTTCACAAACAATCTCATCCCATTCCGTAATTTTACACCTATATCCGACAGTAGCAACAAAATTACTCCGACTAAATGACTTGAAAAAACAAGATATTCATTGTTGAACCTTTATTTTGTTTGCTAGTACGCTACGCTATTCTTGTTTCGAAGACTAATTAATTATTGTACATTTCAATTAAGTTTTTAATGTACGCTACATTTAATAGTAACAGTATTTAACTGTGGAAGTTCCACCTTTTATTGACTTTTGTAATATACTTATGAAATAAAAACAACTTGTAATTCATGCTAAAATTGTGCATCAGAAATGTTCATGCTAAAGTGTATTTTCATAGAAGTGATTAGTTCTCTAGCTTATATTCTCATAGCTCCGTCAATTCAATCCACTGCTACAAAAAGGCTCCACTTTCTTCCTCGTTGTTCCTTCTGCCATGCATCACACCATTGTCCAAACGATGTACCACGGTATTCATCAACACAACGTCTATTTTACGACCGCTTGCTCACATAACACAAAAACACGCTGCGTTCCACAATTCATCTGTCTGTTCTAAAATAAAGTGTCGCTGTTTGTCGTTGTCGCCGTATCTCACGACGCCGATAAGTAAGATTTTCGTATCACATTACTTTATCCAAGTGACAAGGGAAGGAATACCTAGCATATTATGTAAATATATCCATGTTACTGCTGTGGTAAAGGGAAAAAATATTGCACAATGCCAGGCGGATCGTAAGCGGATTTACCCGATATCCGGCTCGAAGTCTTTATTTATTTACTTGCTTATGAGCGTACTAACCACTGGGAAACATTTCATTTTATTATAACAAACAGAAAGCTTATTACTTAGCAGATAAATTTAAAATGGCAAGCTGTTTACTGTGGTTTGGTTTAAG
>DWLZ01000453.1:0-10367 GCA_018251995.1 Urbanus velinus | reverse complement strand
GTATTATCTTTTGTAACATAGTTAAATTTTAAGGACTTAGTTAAATGTTATTACTAGCGTCATTAAATAGCGTCATTAGTTACTCTTAACTAAGTATAAATTATGTCTTTAGATGCATGAGTCGACGTTATATTGATTCTACATAGATGCCAACAAATCCAACCAGAATTATTTAAGTACATAAGGATTTGATTCTCTTAACAATTTTTCAAAAAAGTTTCCAATTACCTTGTAAATTGAGGCACACGAGTGGATTCAAACGGGAAGCTGTGGGAATCCGTTACATGCCAATGGAACACATTCATTTTGGAAGACGCCATGCCATCTATCGTCCTCCTGATATCATCAATGGGGATGAAATTTCTAGAAGTGTCTAGAACTAAGCCTCTGTGCTTGTAAGCTGGTTTATCTTTGATTTTAGCGCCAGAGACGAGGCGGAGACTGCATTTGTAATGGTCTGAGAATGGCGGCTTGTTAGGGGCGACGAGTTGCGTGAACGTTTCCAGACCGTGACGAGCGCCGTAGACGGTTTCAGCCACGATGTGGACCGCTACACTGCCATCTGAAATTGTTAAAGTTTGCACAAATGTTACAAAACTAGGTGTGATGACGGTTACCAGAATTTTTATGTAATCTACAGCTAGTGCTACTACGGGTATTTTAAATCCTAAAGTACCTTTTTAATTTTAAATTACAATGTTATTTTGTATCTCATAAATTCATATTTCTTATTTCACGTTTAAAAATCTATGCACCGGCTATATCGTCGTGTTTGTCCACCTTCACTAGGTAACTTACAAATCATGGATACGTCTAAACCTGCATTGATGAAATCTTTAGGGATTTTCATCAGATCATCCCAGACATAATTTAAAACGATTACCTACTTTATTATATTTTTGGAAATAATCAATACATGCATCAATTTATCACCTTTATAAAACAATTATAAACCCTTTATGAAATGATATTTGTAACACGACTTCTAAAATTCTTTGATGAATATTTTTCCCATGATATCTCGAATAATTAGATATAATGCATTTACACTACCTTTTGTTTGCACATCGAGCATGTACTGCTCATCGGTGTCCCACGTCAGGTCGGTGTTAGGTGACTTGACGGTGATGTAGACCACTACCCGGGTGTTCACCAGGTCGGTGACGTTGCCGTCGCACTCGTCCACCAGGTTCCCGCTCGCCACGTGCGTCATCTGCACCACCATCTCTCTCGCCTCCACTGGCACGTCGATGAGATCATACCTGGAAAATATATGAGGTAATAAGAAACCAATGTACCAGATAGATGAATGATTTATTACTACCTATTTCATATCTTTTTTTATATGATCGAAGTAGCAAACGACCATGCAGCCCTGATAGTAAGTGGCCACTGCCGCCAATGGACATCTGTAATCAACGCCAGATAAGATCAAGGTCCTACCTGAGGTTGATCACAGATGCGTTGCTGCCCCCTGAGGACTGAGCTGGAATGCCTCGGATAAGTATGTGTCCCTTACCACACCCTTCAGACCAGAACACAGCAGTGCTTAACACTGCTGTTAAAAGGCAGAAATATGTGTGGCGGTGGTGTCGAACTACATAGAGTTCTACCACCTTTAAAATTATCTATTAGATATCATATTTATATTAGTGTAAAAAAGCGTAAAAGTTAGCATTTTAATTAAGAGGTATATATTGTGGATACCAAATATTCAATATTCAATATGGCAAGCAATATTTTTACTATTTTCATTATTGTTTTGAATTGATATCTTCCCCATACACAGGTATATCGCTTAGCGCTGTATGTATACATATTTGTAAACTATTCTTTTCGTGACTAATTAGTTACGTTAGGCGTATTTTCTCGCAAAGAATCTCTTCACACATCTTGCGTGTGTGTACGTACGCGTTCAAAGTATCTCAATTTATATTACTTGTCACAATTTTTCTCACAATAAAATAAATTTTGAAGCCGTATTTATAACCACTAATCACATTTTAAATTGTAATGTTTAAAAATAAAACATCGGATTAAATCAAGCGTTGGTCAAGATTTATGCTCCTCCGAAGCGATACGGATCAAAGCTTCCTCTACTCGTATATTTGTCTTCGGGCCACAATGCGGACGAATGCAGCCGACATTTACTGCCATTCGGGCAATCCATTCTACCTACACATGTGATTAACAGGGTCCAGTAAATAGACAAAGATGAAAGACTGTTTTCAGAGAACGTTAAGTAACGGCGTGATGATCTATTTTGAGTACTAATTGCGTGCCTACCTCTACTGTCATCGATCATTAAGACTATCAATAATTTATTGTGTCTACTTACTACCTACTAAATACTTTTTACAGCATATTTTAATAGGTATAGACTAGTTTAATTGTAGTAGAAATAAAGTATGAACATTTATAATGATTTTAAAGAATCGCTCGATGGAGTGGTTTGTCCATTTGTTTGCGCCATTTTTTTTCTACAAAATATTTAAAACTAATACCCCATTTGTTTGTAATGGTAAATTAAGATTTTACTGCTAAAATTGATTGTAAAGTTGAGTGTTTTATAAAATATTTAGTATCAAAATTTATGGCACACGTTTATTTAAGAGCAGGGTGATAAAATTTTAACCGTAATTTGATGACACGAAATGATATTTTTACAGTTAAACGATATAAACGCCTCAATAAACGTTATACTACAAAAGTTATTGTATCTAGAAAAGGTATGATCGAACAATAAAAATTGAATGTGGGTGGAATGGATGAGATGCATCAGAACCAAATACGGGGATCACGATTTATTTATGTAAACGGGCAATTCAAGGATCGGAGGTTAAAGTACCGCTAACCATTTTATGAATCGGTCGTTCAACCCGAAGTCTGTTAAACCAATTTACTCTAATGTTAAGCAAATATTGTCATGTTATAAAGGATCACTTAGTGTAGTCGACCGCTAATGACCGTTGACCTCGTACAATACAAATAGTTTTAAAACAACACATACAAATTACTTTTAAAATATCTTTCTTATCATAATTGTAAGTAACACTATTTATAACATTTATAGAAAAATAGAAAGGCAATGTGTTACTAAATACCTAAACTAAATATGTAAATACGGAAAAATAAAATTCCAATAGCTTTTAAATCTTTTATTTGTTTCCTTCATTTTGCAGCTATTTACAAGTATTAGATGAAAAAAAATCGCATTCCAATAATGATTATGGCTAAATTTCGATGACTGCCATCTTTTGCATACAAACTTTCCAAACACACAAACTTTCCCATTTGATCCACGATTAATCGCATCTTTTTTGGTCAGCAAATAAATCATTGCTTATTATATTTCATACGGTACGAACAATTATAGAATATTATAAAGTGAAAATGGAAGTACTATCTAAATGGACTGTTCACAGGTTATCAACCTATAAAACATCAATTCTATATCTATAATAAGATAAAAAAATTTACACAGACAGTATTTCTGTTCTAAATACAGCGATACCTATATCAGATTAGATATTGAGCAAAACACTTGAAAACTAGGAGATGCAAATATTTTCCTCGATTCTACCTATTTCATAAATGCTGCAATGCAATTTTAATACACCATTGCTGGGCATGGGTCATTTGCTCTCCACTTTTAGAGGAAGGAAGAAAAACCATCGCGCTGCACCACATGTTGGTGGACAGGTAATGGCAACCCTTGTCGAATATTTTCAAACCGCCCTTTGAGCCTTGAATGAGTTTTAACGACTCCTGGCCTATAACAACATTAGTTCCGACTTGCCGTTACGTATGGTCCATGTCAAGTCTATAGTTCCTAAATTTATTTAAAAACTAGCTGATTCCCGCGGTTTCACCCGCGTTTAAACAGTAAGAAAGAATAAATATCTATACAAATAAATAAAATTGAAGTGTCTGTTTGTGATTTCAAAATATCATTTTTTTACTCAATGCACTCAAAGTATATACTATACCTACAACGAAAATGCAATTAATTTTTTTTGTGTCTGTCTATCTGTCTGTTTGGCTGAGCTAATCTTCAAAACGGCTAGACCGATTTTGACGGGACTTTCACTGGTATATAGCTAAAAGTTTAAGGCGTAACATAGGC
Source organism: Urbanus velinus (assembly GCA_018251995.1). Taxonomy (NCBI): domain Eukaryota; kingdom Metazoa; phylum Arthropoda; class Insecta; order Lepidoptera; family Hesperiidae; genus Urbanus; species Urbanus velinus. The sequence continues at coordinate 6,241 of DWLZ01000453.1, read as the reverse complement.
TACTTTTATTTTCGTAAAAAGCATTAGCGCGTGCGCCACGCCCACACGGGTCCCTCGCGGGAGCGCGGGATGTTACCTATGTAAAAGTATTCTTTTTTTTACTTTTTTAACGCGGGTGAAACCGCAGGTTTCCGCTAGTTTAAAAATATAAAATTTATAGAAGCAGAATAGAACTTCAATCTCAATCACGCCTAGCCATTCAGAGTTGACCAATTCTAAAAATAAATGGTCAATAACAATGAAGTATTGGGCACTTGTCCCAAGCAGTATCGAACTGAGAATAGCCAGACGGGTGGGAGACACACGTTCTAATTGATCTTAGAACATATAATGGAACTTTAATTTAAAAGGCGACTTAAATTTACGAATTATTGTCTCCGTGATTAGAGCAGTGATAGCCTAATGGTTGAAACTTAGCCTCTCAATCGAGGAGTCCGAGGTTCAAATCCCGATGTTCAAAACCTTTGATTTATGTGCTTATTAGAATTAATTATCACTTGCTTTACGGTGAAGGAAAACATCGTGAGGAAACCTGCACATCAGAGTTCTTAAAAAAAAAGTTCTCAAAGATGTGTGAATTCTACCAATTCGCACTTGGCCAGCGCGGTGGACTAAGGCCTAAAATCCCTCTCACTGTGAGGAGACCCGTGCCCAGCAGTGGGACAATAATGGGTTGATGATGATGATGATGACTCCGTTTATTTTTGGCTCATAACAGTATCTAATTGTTACATTTGTTATTGTGCTGAATATCTTGTACCTATATGGAGTGATCATTCGATACTTTTGAAACATGAAATAAAGAAATAAAAAAGTCAATTTCAAAGAGATTAGTTTATCACTCCTTACATTTCTATTGTTTATTTCAAAAACAATTGTCCGTGGATCACTGTATCAATGTAATGATCAATGATGTGATGATCAATGTAATCTGCCAAGTGCAACTTCCTAGACCTAGATTCCTAGACTTGGAGTTACATTACTTTCCCTGGCAGAAATAGTAGGACCTTATGTTTCGCCGAATTATTTTAATGACATGTAACTATTTATCAGTTTAGTTTATTGGCGCCCCTTACCATTTGGTACCTAGAGCGAGAGCTCTACGCCAGGGCCGGTGCTGACTATACTGCCAAAAATCTGGTAAGCCGTGACAAAAGAGAAAATGTATTTACTGGCCTAATTTAATACAAAGTAAGATAGTAATGAGCTTAGTCAGTAAGGACCCCTGATGGTAATTCTTTTCACAGATGATCATATTGATCATAGCATAGGTGCCCAAATTTACGATATACTCGATGAGGTGACCAAAGTTGAAAGTCTTCTATTCCTATGTTTTCCAGTCTAAAACAATAATACAACATCCATTTTATTTTACGATTCTCTAATAAATTGTCACCGACAATGTCATCGTTCGCTCTATGACGCAATGAGAGTCAGGGCTCAGAATAGACAGACGCGCGGGAGACACCTGTGTTATATCTTTACACGCGAGCTAGACCATCGTCACGAAGACGTAAGAACAAACGTCATTCCTTTTAGCCATCATAACTGTCGCATCTATATTTTGTTCCATATTCTTGTTGTTGCGAAACGTATTTGAGCAGTGAACGCCAAGTGGTATGAATTTTGATGTTCAGGGTTGAGTACAATACTCTTTTGTAATTGTATACGTAATTAATTTTATTTCACTGGTAAAAATTTTTGAGACTTCTTAAAATAATTCTATTCTTACCTGCAATATTTACAATTATACTAATATTGTCTAACAGGTTAACAGTGGAATGGCTTTTTAGTCTGTAATATGTTTGCTGAGGCGTGCAGAGCACACCCACTTTATATTACAAAAACTATTCTAAACGGATATAAATTCTTCATAGTTCAATTGAAACAGGATTATTGCTACACTGAAGTATCGATAATAATAAAAATATATCCAGCAACATTTTAACGAGGCCACATCGTGCTGAGGGGAAAACATTGTCATATTAAACTGACAAAGAATAATCATAATATAACACAATAAGACGAACAATCGAACTCAAAACTGATAACGTTTTAATTTTATCATTGAGATGTTTGTCTGGCCGCAGATCTAACTCGAATCCCACTGGGTATCAGGCCACGGTGACCACTGCACCACGCGGATCGTTAAATCCAACATTGGAACCAACACTAACAATAGCTTTTAATTACCATATTTTTAACGAAATTAAAGCCTGTCTGTCATCGCGAGAAACTTTCATTGTGTAAGACAAATCGTAAAAACAATTAGTGATACCGATTAGTTAAGGCTTTACTTGAACGCAAGTGTGGAACCTGTTCGTAGATTATCACAGCTATGTCATGTAATAAGTCTCCAAGTACAGCGACATTTCTGTTATAAATAGCAAACCAGCCAGCCGTACTGAGCTATTTTATAATTAGTCATATTCAAATAATTACTGCTTCTGAGCTATGTTTCTTGTAAAAAAAGAATATGGTAGGTATTCTATAAATACATCTTGTTTTAAAGACAATTTATATTGTCCTAGCTGATCCCCGCGGTTTCACTAGCGTTTAAAAGGTAAAAATGAATACATATATAAACACAACTGAAATCACGCTACCCCGCGAGTGGGCCATATGCGCGTGGCGTGCTAAGCTAAGCGCTTATGGTTTTTTCAAAAAGTAAAGTAGCCAATGTTACGCCTTAGACTCTCTTTCAGCTATCTTCCAGTGAAAGTCCCGTCAAAAGTCCAGGTCCAGCCGTTTAGAACATTACCTCAGCCAAACAGACAGAAAGACAAAACAATAATAATTGCATCTTCGTTATAGGTATCGTGTATACATATTACATACATATGCATGATGAGTAAAAAAATGTTGAAATCACAAACAGACACTTAAATTTTATTTATTTGTATAGACTAGTGGTCCCGTCGCAATGGTCTATATTCCATCATAATCTATACAAATAAATAAAAATGAAGTGTCCGTTTGTGATTTCAAGATAACATTTTTTACTTAATGCCCTCGCGGGAACGCGGAATGTTACGTATGTTAAGATAAGTATTCCTTTTTACTTTTTTAAAGCGGATGAAACCGCGGGGATCAGCTATTTAAAAAATAAAAATGAGGTTTAATTACTAATCAGAATGTATAAGAAGTAGTATAAATAATTGAGATATTTTTTTCTGTTTAATTTAAGTTAATAACTGTAAAAAATGTAAAAAAAACATCTGGACGAACCCTTTCTCCGCATGATCTTTCACGTATGTCTAATCTCACACTCCTCCGTCCGCGCCGTATTCGAAAAAGGATTGGAAGCTTTCGCTTCACGTATTAATATACGTATAGATAATAGGAAATTAAATAACTCCTTATCTACCGAGTGGAAACATTTTAATATGTAGTTCCGTAACTGTTATCTTCGTGAGTATTTGACCTACACTTGACCTGCTTGATAAAAACAAGTGGATTTCAACAAACATCGTAACTTTTTTATTCCCCATACTTCCTGAAATGGTTACAAACCAATCACTATAAGAATAACGTAAATGTACAAAATATTACAAGGCAAACGTTCAGGGAATGAATAATATTACTCACATCATGTTTTACGTCATTAGTGTATGTATAAAAAATGTAGAGATCCTGCGTAAAAAATAAGAGCTATGTATGTTACTGTAAACATTATTTATCGTTAAGGTATAATATAGTTCATAATACTTATATGTATTTCAGTGGTAACGTTACAAATAGTGTTTTCGATCAAATGGAATGGCCATTTCAACCCGATTAAGATAAAGAAAACAAATTAAAACGGAGACGAAAATTTATAGATTAGCCAATGTATTTTTCGTCGACCGCCGCTTTTGGATTCCATCTAAACAAAGCTTAAGCTTAGTCGACCCGCGTGGCGAAGCGTTTATCATACCGGTCTGAGAAGCAATGGGTTCCGGGTTCGATCCCCGGCCAGACAGATACTCGGGTGATGAATTTAGATTTCTGTTCTGGATTTGGACGTTTGTGTATTCGTCGTTGTATCCAAGGCACCCACGACACAGGAGAAAATTCTAGTATGAGGCTATGAGAGTAGAAATTTATGTTTTAACTGTAGTTTTAACAATCTAGCTATGGCTCGTTGAGGCCATGAGGCAACCTCCTCGCTCTGATACACATATTATTAAAAGTACAGAGTTCCCTACATTATGAGTTATGATATTGTCGAATTAGAACGTGCATATCTGATGTGTCATCAAACACGTGATTCCTGTAATTAGCGGCACGGACCGTGTCAAGGCACACTTGTTGCTTCTGCGCTTTACTAGGTACCTACTTTGTAATAAAAACCTAGATTGACGCACGTGCATTTGTATAGTGAATATCATGTAACATGTTTTCCTAGTAAACTTACATCAACATTATCATGTGCCCACTATAATGGGTGCAATTAGTCCAGTATATAAAATTATTTTTAGCAAAAATCTACCCTGGGTCTCTACAAAGCAAAAAATAATTATTAAAAATAAATTTCGAGAAATGTTCGTTTAGTAACTTTAGTACATAGTCCTGAAGTCGCCGCTCAACGTCATATATTTCGTTGAATTACGACGTAAACTGTGCCAATATGAGCACTGACTTCAGAAGTAAAAAGTAGTTGGAAGTAGATTTTGCTTACAGTTACTTAAATTAAACTGTGCAATCCGTGTCTCTACAATTATTCTCAAAAATCACAGAGTTTTCACCTACTATCCATGGACATTTCAAGCGTTAAGGTCCACGGATGGACAGATGCACCCTAACTGGATTTTTTTGCTAAAGTAATCGCTCTCAGCATACGTGTTCGTGACCACATTGATGATACACAGAAATACCCTGTTGCCCATCACCTGTATTTCTTTTTTTTTGTATGATCGAAGTAGCAAACGAGCATGCTGTCCATATGATGGTAAATGACCACTGCCGCCCATGAACACCCGAAATCAACCGTAGATAAGATCAAGGTGTTGCCTGAGGTTGACCGCATGCGTTGCTACCCCTGATGACTGAGTTGGAACGCCTCGGATAAGTATGTCTCCCTTACTACACTCTTCAGACCAAAACATAGCAGTGCTCGTTATAAGGTAGAAATAAATGTGGCGGTGGTGCCGCCGGAGTCGACTACACAGGGTTCTACCATCTTAAAAAATATTATTATTTTGTCCATTAGTTGCCTCTTACGACAACTATGGAAAAAGACGCAGTGGTGCTACTCACAACGTCACGGCTAAAAATCAACAATATTGAATAATTATTCTAATTTTATGTACATTTTACACTCTGTAGAGCGAATCACACAAAAACACTTCTGGTTAAATAAATATTACGGTACAAACCGCGTACTGCCGTAATGTTTATTACCGTAATAAGTCAGCGTGAAAGTGTTTGTTCGCAAACCATAACAATATAGGTATTAACCGACACGATATTATTGAATTGTAAGTAAAATTTCAATTATATTCAGTTTATACCAATAGAAAATACATGTTATAAAAAAGCCTGCATATAAAAAAAATTGTATCTAAATTAAATTATGTTTATGTAAATATCTAAGCAATTGATGGAAAAATAATTGTTTTTTTAATTTATTGTTTGAGAAACAATTATTAGTTTTCCTATCCTACTGAAATTTGCAATTTGAAATTAGACCTTGTCGGCCACATACCCTGGCGTTTAAATCAGTTAAGTAATAGACAGAAAATAATCGTGAAACATAAAGTCAATTAAAAATCAGATATCTTAAAAAAATATCATCTGACATTGGAACATTTTTGGCAAAAGTATTCATTTAGCAAATTTTTAATATGAAGGAAAGAAGACTCCAAAGTATGGTAATACTACGACCGGATACTTGTTAGTAATATAAAAGATAAAAAAATGTTATTCAGGGAAAAAACTGTATAGATATCAGTTCTACCGACATGTGTCTATTTATATAAATACGTTTCCTTAGCTAATAAATTCGAGATAACTTAAGCAGCAACTACTTAAGGTACCTACTCGTACTAGTCACGAATGTATAATCAGGATTATTAGGAGTGACAGAGTTGTTCTAGATTAAAAGCGTGAAAAAACGCTCAATATAGCGACACGACACGTTTCAATTGAATCCTTAATCTCCAATGCCATTTCGTGACTGTCTTGTTAAAAGACTGAACCATATATATTTAATACTAGCTGATCCCCGCGGTTTCACCCGCGTTAAAAAAGAAAAAAATAA
>DWLZ01000452.1:0-10370 GCA_018251995.1 Urbanus velinus | reverse complement strand
ACGATATGTGAAAATGATATTTACAAGTTATTTGTATACTAGATTGAGAATCTTTTACCGGTTAACAATGATGATCATATTATTAAGTATAGTATTTTATTGTCTCAAAGTATCTAAGAAACAAATTTGTACTTTAAACACTACATAGTTTTTGCACAGATAAAGATTAGTATATTACATGAATAACAAATTAGTTCCAAGAAATGTTATTGTTATTCTTGCGTGCAAAAAATTGAAACAGGTAATTTATGCAAGCCGTTACTTACCAATAGATAAAATGTAGATAAGCTTGAGTCTAATAATAAACTTTTTTGTAATAATAAAATATTAAGTATCTATGATTAACTTGTAAAAATAACTGTGTGAAAAAAACTTATTTTATTGAGAATAAAAGAGGTTTTCAATTTAATAGATCCAATAAGAATAGCCCTTATTCTGTTTTGAATTCATTATTTAAACAATAAGACAAAAATATTTTATTTTCTGACACTAATGGAGTTTATCTCGAACGTTTAGATAAGAGTGAATACGCTAATTATCTTAGTGTTAATGAAATTTAAATAGAACTTTCGACCTTTGGCCTCATCGGGCATGTTTGTGATATGCATTTACATAATTTATGATACTAAGAGAACGCTTCCGTCGGGTCACATAGTAGCGGTTTTTGTCTTCATACAATTTGCAACGAATGAATTTTAAGTAGATAAGTCATGAATGAAAGAGAATTTTCCCATACTTTAATATAAAAAGATTTTGTGATACTTCGTACATTATTAATTTTTACATAGTAGAACCACATGTGGTTCGACTCTTGCGGCACCGCTTCTACACTTATTTCTACCTTATAACGTCATTATTAAGCTCTGCTATGTTATGGCTGTGGCTCAAAGGATGTGGTCAGGGATACAGATTCATCCGAGGCGTTCCAACCTAGTCCTCAGGAGTAGTAACGCATTTGTGACCAACCTCAGGTAAAACTGTTTTTATTTGGCGTTGATTATGTCTGGACTGTATGATTGTTTGCTACTCACGTGTTATAAAAAAAAACATATTTACGTAGGTACTTGTATAAAATATCGTAAATGTAAGAAATACTATTAGTAGGTGCCATTTTTATTAATTTTACTGATGTGTGTACATTTCGTCAACAAATATTCTACTTACTACTTAAGTAAAGTATTTTAACTAAACTTTATATAGTAGTAATCTTATATTACTTACTACTATTATAAAGTCGAAACTTGGGACAGTTTGGAAGGATAGATGTTTGTTACTGAATCACACCAGAACGGCCGAACGGATTTCGATGAAATTTGGCACAGACATAGATTAAAATCTGAAATAGCACGTAGGATACACTTTACCTGGAATAAGTAAACCATTCGCGTAAGATAGGTAAAATACCACCAAAGCCGCGGGTCAAGCTAGCTCGCTACGAAATAATTTGCCGTGAAAATTAACGTAGTCTTTGAGCTACGTAGGTACACTAATCTCTTTTATCGCGTCATTGTTTCTACAAATATTTGGGTGAAACGTGTTGTTCCTTAACAAATTTTAACACGGTTAAAGAACCGAGGTAATGGATCAAATATTTGCTTACGGGTTTTTATTTTGTTCGTATATACGCTTATAAAGTTTGTTTGATGTCCGAGGTGGATCCGAACTTTTGCAAATTGTTTCAAAGTTCGGCGTTGCTATTACATCTCCATTTTAGGTATTTAGGTTACTTGTCTAATAAGATTTTGCAAAAACGTGGTTTGTACGAAGTTTATTCATTACTTTTTATTTCCTGTGCAAAGAGTGATAGAATTTAAGTTTTTCGGAAATATTTAGATTATAACGTTTATTAATATTTTAATTAAAAATGTAATCCCGGTTAGTCTTTTAATTAAAACATGAGATTGAATGACTAAGCGCTGTTATAGTCGAGATGTTTTACAGTAAAAACTTTATAACACGCATAAATTAAATTGAACTTAATAAGGAATTCATCCACGCGTAAATATGCAATCACGTGGTAATATAGTTATTATGTATGTATAAATAGCTCGTCTGTAATCTTAAATAAATTTCTTTGTACCGTAGAATGTAGAAAGCTCAACGGTCCAATGGCTACCGTGGCACGTTTATCAGCGCGACCTTCGCAAGAGCAGATTGATAAGAGATAACAGACTCCGTCGCCGTAATACATATTGATAGTGAAACACTAATTTTATCTATTCGCTTTTTGTTTCCTGGCACTGGAATCCGTAACAATCGGTTTATATAATAGTACACGAACACACGCAGCAGGTCCATAATTACTAACTTAATTTGTATGATTACGTAGTGTAGAGTGTGTATGTATGTTGTAAATCGTATATCAAGTGAGCGGCGGGCGGCGGCCGACGGCGGCGGCGGCGGAACGAGGCATGCATTTTGCGCAAGAGTGCAGCCGACGGGAAGTCAGCTGTCGCTGCCGGCGAGCACTCCGGGAGGGGAGCTGCCGCATCATGCCCACGTTAACTAACTTGCGTTCATTACACACATCACTCTACGGCTCGTTTCGATTACCGCCTCGTATCCATTCTTCACGACCGATTTTCTGACTCATAACATGAAACCGTCTTCCGCGGCCGAGCGGGGCCGGCCGGCCGCGGCTCGTTATTGCAGTAAGCCGACACTATTTATCAACAGGCTCGTCGAGCTCCTCGTCGTGGCGTTAATGCGGTTCCTCGGCGAAATCGCCGACCATTGGCAACCGGTAGGGATCCGCGAAACGCACACACGATCCATCGGGAACTGATTCGCGAGCGACTCGAAATAGACACGTAAATCGGTGACGAGCGCGTGCATGCAGTGATCGATCGCACTCACCGTGCGCTCGCAGGCGATAGGCGCGCCGGTCAGCTGAGCGGTGGTCCGGCGTGACGTGCTAGACACTGGGGCCGTCTCCGACTGCAGCTGCTGGAGGAGCGGTCCGCACCGGCCGGCACAGGATGGAGATGCACTGCACGCGGCTCGCTCGAGCTCCGGCTTCGGATCACGGAGAGCACACACACACGGTCTGAATGCGTCAAGCGTAGGTGACTTGCATCGCGTCTCTCGCGTACTGGCGGCGAGAGTGTCGGCGAGCGACTGAGTACCGGAGCCGCCGTAGCGCGCGGGGGCCGCCGTCGGCACCCGCGCCGCCCCGCGCCGCCCACTTCCTCCGATGAATGACAATAATGGAAGACGTTCAACTCGCCCGCAAACCGAATAATATGAATCATTGCATTAGGGTGCAGCCCCGCCCGAGTCCGGCCCGCAAAACTCGAGCCCGCGCCGCGCCGCCGTAAATATTCATGAAGGGCCGAAGCAAAGTATGCTGCAACTGAACTTTGAAAAACCCAGCAGAAGTGCAACCCGACGTCCTTTTATGCGGTTAGTTGCAAATAATGTATTTAGTTGTACGCAGACGGTATTGCAACGTTGTCGGGGCGCTCGGACTCTACGTAGAGCTGGCAATTAGCAGGTTCACATGGCAGACGGTGGCTGGTGTGCGTCGCTTGTGACGCCACTAATCTTATCTGCGCTAATCTAATCCGGCGCGACGCCCTCTCTCGTGTTTTCTTCCAATTGTGTCCACTCAAGGTAAATTAGAGGTTTTCTCCCGGGAGTCCTGGTGCAAGATGATAGAGTCGGTGTACTTTTAAAAAACTTAGTCCACTATATTGCTTACATTGTATATTACCCATTTATTGTTAATTTTTGTCATGAATGTAGTTTACAACCTAAACAACGTGCCACAGTTGAACTCTACCATGCAATTTTTTGAGAGTTGTCAAAATTTGGTCGAATTGTCATAAGTTCTTTAGGCTTTGAAAGATTTCGACAAATATTGAGCGACTCTTACTGATAATAATCAAAGATCATGTAACGTACCATGTATCATGTATATCTAAGGCAACATGCCCTTGCAACTTTGTCATTAGCGGTCACCCATACAAGGAACCTCGCTTATCCTGACATATCATTTCCAAGAGCGTCACGCACTATATGTAAGCTGATAAAAAGTGATAAATAGGTATGATAGTTTAAAATAAAAATTTTATATCCACATATTTTTTCTTTACAACACGTTTACTTGTATTAAACCTTGTACTTACCACCAACTGAAATCCTGTAATAAAGAACCTACAACATTCAAACTCCCACGCATTTAACTTATTAAAGGTAGAAGAGAACCTGATATACTTAAAGTACAATATTTACAGAATACGCTCACCAAACATAAATTAGGGCAATAAATGAGATTCCTACCATAAAGTAATATCAGTCGTGTAAAGGTTAAGCAGTAATGCGAGGGTGTCTGGCTAGTCGACTTGCGAAAAATTGGACATTAAGAACAACGTCCCAGCCGCTGTCGCGATACGGCGAGCTTTATTTTATTTTGTCGGAGCCAAAGGCCGCGTCACACGATGAAGTATTCTGACTTTAGATATTTAAGGCAACGATATTTTAAGATATTTTAAGCCGCTTCACACGATGAAGGCTACAATTTGAGTTAAGATAGTTTAAGAGTAAATATTGTAACTTAAGTTATTCATGATTAAGATACGATAATGGACAACAAATTACTTGCCCAGATGTCTTAATTTAAATAAATTAAGTAATGTACTGGAATTGTTGGCATAACAACCATCTATCCTAATATGTATATAACGTCACATTGCTCACTTAAGTCAGGGCAGGTGATATATTTATGATTTTCATGGTATGGGTTGCCTGATTGAAATTAATGATATGCAATATTGTAAAATATAGCGTAAAGAAATATTAATAACAAGCATCCCCACAAAATATGTGCATAATTAATTATGCACTTATTCTATGAACATTTCTACGTGAGTCCATTCGGAAACCACGTACGATTATTTGAATTAAAGGAAAAACCAAAATATCTCTAATAAGTTAGTCTCTGTGAACTCATTTTTAAAGTCCCTGCTTAAGCGATTAAGTTGTAGTAAAATCAACACGTACAATCAGACAGACAAAACATCAAAAGTTTCTTATTTACCGCTAAAATTTACATTAACTTAAAATATAGCAATTATTTCAAAATTAACGATAGACACATTTTTCTAGATATCGTCGTGTGTGACGGCTTAAAGTTCATCTCGTCTAGACCGGTTCGCCCACGCCCACGCCCCGCACAGATTTCTGCATCTTGCAACCGACCCGCCATACAAGTTACTTTATTTCCCTTTTTATCCTTTTGCAACACGCCGTGATATTGGCCTCTGTTAATAGTGAAACGATTCGCCACGCAGACTCCCTTTGGAGCTTCATAACTAAATCTGGACACCGTCTCTTTAGCTTGATTCGTCAATTCCATTTACGTTTTCGTTTCGTCGTAGGTAATTAGCAAATAAAGTAGTTGTTTGTTTATTTCATCATATTAATGTGTAATGTGAAAATTGGTTACATTCGACTTTTTTTTCGCTGACTTTTTATTTTATATTAATGAGTAAAACGGATACATTTGGTTCATTCGTCGTATTTACCCATATTAACGACATTCGTTTATTTATTTTACTAGTTTAATAAGTAAATGTCGAATAGATTGTATGCGAACGTTGAGCTCTACGACTAACATATTTGCAACTTAAGTGATACTAGCAAAGTCTACGTTAATTCCACTATACGATTTCCTTGGTTGCGGCTACTATAAATACTCGTACACCAACTAGAATAAGCATCTAAATCCATATCAGTAAATTAACTTCATTTTCAGACACGCATCTCAGACACATCGCATTTTTGCGTTTCTGAGGAACAGTGTCTCTCAATCTTTTTTTTCTGGATCGAATATAGTTTCTTATAAATTGTATGACATGGTATCTACTCTGGTGAATGATTTTTATTTAACATTTTGATAGTGATAAAACGAGTACCTACCACAGACTAAATTCTGATGATTGAATGTATCCGAAAAAATATTTTCCAAAGAAATTATTTATTTATTATGACAGTCTCCAATAACGGTCCTGTACAAACCAGTGTATAATGTGTACTATAAATTCAAGCGGCATTCTTGAATAATTTAGAATAAACACCCAATCAGGCATAATACGTATGAAGAATCCATTGATTTTGAAAAACTATATGGAGCTCGTCTAGAATTTTACGCATCCGTGGTCATAGTAATATTAAATAATCGGCCAAGAGAGAGAAGAACTCGCACATCGAAGGTTCCATACCACTAAATACTAGCGCCATTGATGTCATTTGTGTCCATATCACATACAAATGTTCATTCCTATTAATGTTCAAGAAAAAAACTGTATAATCTCAAAACTACCGGTTTCTTGTATGAGCCCCCCTTTACTAATTACTTTTCTTATTTTTAGTTTTTGTTACAGCTCCAAAAGCAAGACATTTTGAAAAAAATCAAGTGTCTAACTATTACAGTTTAATATATAGATCCCGTCGCCACTGAAGAAAACACATGACATTCATTTCAAACCTTTAATCATCGACTACACTTTATGTCATTGGTACATAGACAACACAATTTATGACAGACTAAAAATAGTGCATATACATAACAAGAACCGGTGATGTGACAAACAGACATACAGCGAAGGCTTTTGTAATAGGTATCCGCTTTTATCCTTTGGGTACGGGACCCTAAAATCAAACGAGTATCAACACGTAAACGGGTGCTCTATAAAAACATCGTTCCGGCAATCAATAATAATGTCGTCTCGACGCCGATTTTACGGTGACACCGAAAAAACGGTATTAAATAATAATGGAATTTTCGCATTTTATTGTGTAGTATAAATTTTACCTAAGTTGTACTATTCTTTTACTATAAGTACTACGTAGTTTCTGGGTTTGAACAACAAACGGTTGTTCAAATGACGACTTGTGTAACAGGCCTTTTACTAGGCTGATATGATTATTTAGGAAGTTCTGAGTTCTTTTCCTGGTCAGGCAAAAGTCTCAATGTAATTATTCATTGAGTCTTTTGCCATTAGAAATTTTCGGAGTATGGCTTTTCAGACATTTGTTTTTCTCTGTGTATATAACGCATGCAAAGCATATTACAATAATAATTGTTCCTCAATTAATCTGGAACATCTGTTTTGTAATTAAGGAAATTATTGAAGTAAAGAAACGTGATACGGTAGTTTGGCAACTAAGTAGTTATAAATGCCAAATATAACCCTTCAAGTAATTTAACGATTATCTGTATAAACTAATCTAATAATAAATCAATAACCGCAACATGCAGGTGACAATGTAACTCATTATAATCTACGTGAATGCTTGCTTTGTGGCTCTCAAGGGGTGAGGGTTAAATATGCAATGGCTTTGCCACATAACGTTTCACGAGCTTTTATGCTACGATATTGCATGAAATAACAATATTAAATCGGTGTTAAGTTAAATTGTAAAGCACGAAGCTATTGGCTTAGTGGGAAATGGGAAAATTCGTGATATTCAACGTGTTTCACAATTTTGTAGTTTAATATTCCAATTAGAGTCTTGTAAGACACTGGAATAACAGCTTTGATTTTATTAATTAATTGTAGATTTGCACGACATTATTAAAACGAATAAAGTACGACAGTATTTATATACATGTAGAGTCGGCGTGAACGAAATTCATCATATTGTAATAGTAGAGATTAATGGTTAAATAAAAAACCAACAAGTAACATTGAAACATTTGAAGCGAGATATTTTATTATAGTTAAGATAATAGTTTAAAGTAAAGCTTTCTAAGTAAGTAAGTCTTCATGTTAAAAACAGTTCGTTTTTACATGAAGACATTTGGCGATAATAAAGCATGGTAGAGTGATTCGAATAGTGTCTTCCATACAGTTTGTTAACTTTACATTGTTTTTATTTTATAATAGTAAAAACAATCATGTAACTCCTGATGTTAAATTTAAGTTAAATGACAAAGTATTTTACTTAATACATTCAAAACTAGGTAACAATGGCTTATCCATATTAGTAAATCTATCTTAACATCTTTTTTAAACCAGAACACAGCCGATTCATACCGCTACATCAATACAAAAATACATACGACGGTAGCATCTCCACCTTAGAAATTAACATAGACTAAGTACTCGCCCCTAAAGTATTTATTATTCCTGCATAAAAATCGAAAGAGCTTCAAGCTCCCTCGAGGAAGTTCGTCTTTAATAAATTATTTTTTACTCCCTGCAAAATAGGTAAAGCGGTCTTCATTAGAAAGATATGGATCCGTTGCATTACATAGGGTCATTTATCAAGCCTTAAACCGGGTAGCATGTTGTTGACATACCGTTCATTTCTCAAGTCTTATTACCAACTGGTACAGGATTATTAAATATGTTCACTACGATATTAGTAGCATTAGTGTGTGGTTGACTTTTTTGTGAAACCTAAACCTTGTTATATTCCATATTATATATATGTTATATTCTTTATGAACAATTTCTGCCCTCACTAAATTTGGCAGATCTGTATGTGTATATAAATTTACGAAGAAGGTTAATAATAAAACTTTGTTCAAATTATGATGCTAAAAATGTACTACTGAATGTACCTACTATATATTTTTGATAAAGTTCTTCGCTACGATCCACTATTGTCTGTATAACAGATTTAAAACACAGTATTTACATATACATAATATATATCTACTAAGTCCACATAAAATCTGCAATGAAAAGTTTTAACACGAAAATAAGGTACCGAAAGAAGTACTTACCTACATATGAGTCAATATCGATTAAACGTATTCGTATATTTAACTTTGTGTATGTTATATTGACTTAACTGTAAAACTCAATAGAGCTAATCTTAAAGCGCATTTAATTCGCTAGTATAACGGCAAAGTTAAATGATTAAGAGAAAAATGATCTAAATTTCCGGAGCAGGCGATAACAAAACCACGAAATTGGATTTCGCGATATAATCTGGAGTTGGTAGTGACAGGGAGGACGGGCGAGACCTCTGAGGTTTTTGCGCTTCATACCCGGCTTGTGCAACCGCTCGCGAGTAGCGACAAGCGAGGTATTTTATTATAATTTGAATTAAATATTATTGTGATTCGTTTAAATATGTGGTAAGGGACTAAGAGATAAAGAAATGTTCTGAAAAGTGAGCGAGATATTTTCGGAAATAGTTAAGATAATAAGAAGTAAAACTTTTTGTGATTTGTTTAAAGAATGTAGTCAGGGACTACGAGATGAAAAAAAAAACGAAATAAGTTCTGAAAAACGAGCTACGTTTTTGTGGTTGAGGTATAGTTAGATACTGGAGCTATAGCTTTTTTTTGTATTAAAATAAGATGGCTTTAAAAAAAGAGAATAAAAAATATATTTATGATAAAAAAGAACAAGGACAAAAAAGACCAACCCGCTGAGTTTCTTGCCGGGTCTTCTCAGTTGAGGTCGCGTCCGATCCAGTGGTAGAATAAGAAAAGATATTGTAAATGACAATTTGTAAGTGCTTTCGTAGCCTATGCAAAATAAAGAAATTTCATTTCATTTCACTGATTAGTCTTGTAGTGTGGGTTAATATTGTTGTGACTTTTTAATAACTGCACTACATACTCATTTGCATGTATGAGCGACATAAACCGAGTATCCAAACAAAATTAGTTAAAAACTATTGGACAAGAATATCGCTCATAGTACATATGTATGGTCAACGTTTATCGTCAGCGATATGACAAGACCCACAGACGCCACGTTTCGCCAAATCCTTCTTAGAACTATGCGATATAAATAGCCGTAAAGTTGCAAAATCCCTTGTTACATACTTTAAGTTGCTTGCTTCAGCTTTCCGGCTTTGTGAGAAAATATCTTATACTCAAAGAGTTATTAAACGGACATATACTTAACAGATTACACGGTTACGTGAACTAATCTTGGCTTATTGATCAAAATTCGTCTATAATCATTATTGTTTGAATAATTTGGAAAATCATAACAATATTCATGTTTTAAATGTGAGTGTTAATTATCTAAAAAAATAACTCTTAACTTATGAATTAACTCAGCTGACAGATAATTTCGTTGTATGTATTATTTCTATTTTCCTATTACGTGTCTATATAAAAATCAGTAGGTATCTTGGTAATGGAATAAAGAAATAATACTTAAAACCATATACTAAATTATAGGTACTAAAATTATAACGTTATTTTATATAGGCTCCAATTAAAACTTTGTCAGTCTTCGTAGATATCGTTTTTAGGGTTCCGTACATAAAAAAATAAATCCCTATTAAGGCTCCGTGGCCTGTCCATCTGTCACAGAGCTCTATCTTTTGAGCCGCTTTTATATTAATAAAAAGAAAGACTATGGTCACTGTAACAACAGAAACCAAAAGTACGTTAC
>DWLZ01000451.1:0-10372 GCA_018251995.1 Urbanus velinus | reverse complement strand
AAATAAAAATAAATAACGCTTCACACTCATAGTCCCACAGTAGGAATTTCTCCTGGGTCGTGGGTGCCATGATATCAAAAATACCCAGAACCAGAACAGAAATCTAAATTCCTCATTCAGATACTGTCTGGCCGGCCACGTCTACTGGCCACGACGTAGGTCCTGGGATGGGTTTTGGTCATCATTTTATGACCTTCTCGTTAAAACTCGTTCCCATATTAAAGTTAGCCCTCCACTATTGTGTAAGTTTAATAGATGCAATTTATATCTTCGTAAATGATTTTAGATTTGATACAGGCATGTTTATATACCTTCGTATGATGGTCGAGTCGCCTTCCCGGCGGCGGCGGCGCGGGGCGGGCCGAAGGTAAACTTGGGAACAAGTGGTATTATTTTTATACGACAGACGACTTAGCTTTTTATAGCGAAGATGAAATCTCAGGAAGTAGAAATTAAGTACCGTATTCATAAACGACGGAAAGTGCCTATTTTTCAAATGAAAAGATGCGTGAACGGTACCATCGCGTGATTAGTGCATTTTTAGAATTAGCATTTCATATAAATAGAGTTAAACGAATTTATCGACAAGAATAGCGCCGCCCGAGCGGCCGCGCGAGGCCGCCCGCGGGGACGCGAGTTATGTTAAGTTCCTTATTTATTTATTGTGATGACTTATCCATAAACGTTTGTATTCGCGTAATATTTCTAGATCCGTTAATTTTAACGTGTCGGTGGAATGTTTTATTTAACGCTGTAATCTCTCGTAGTTAAGTATTGTAGATATATTTTGCGCATTTCATTTACAATTGTTGATTTTTGTGTCGAATTACATCTGATTCGCGTGCGACTGACACTTATCTTTATTTAAATAGCTATGTAATATGATGCAAATAATAAATATGTAATGAAAATTATATAACCGAAGTTTTAATTTTATATGACGCCTTCCTCTTTCAGTTCCCTTACTACCTGCTACTACACGACATTAAATGCTTGTAACATAAATTAAAATGTCAATGAAGTATTGCTATATTCTGGTTTTCTTAAGGATCATTTACGCATAGGGTACGCAATTCGGCGTTTAAACGCTCGACACGATTTTGGAACTAATAGTACTAATAGCCCAAGCGGGGATTTTCTGCGTTACAAAAGCGCGTCAAAATATTATATGGGGAGAAAAGTTGTACCCTGTGATGTACCCCTACCATATGTAAACATTTAATATAGGGGCCTGCGTCGAGGGCAGACCGAAAAAATCGATCCTCCGAACAACTCGAGCGCGTCAGATTTAGACAAGGTAAGTTAAGTACATGTAGAATAGTGTAGATTTCAATAATCTGACGATTTAAGCGTGGTAAACCGAAATAGGCAAATCACAAAGTTGTAAAAAAAATACGTTACCTCGAAATAATCGAGCGCGATCAATTTTTTTTATTTTGAGGGAAATCTTTTAAGGATTATGAAAAAAATATAATCTGACGATTTTCGTGGGGTGAGGTAGCTAAAACCATAAATATAGTGTGGAGCATACAGCTGCTGAGAACTCTGTATTTTCCACTCCGCGTCTCTCTTTCCTTCTCACTCTTTCTCTATTTTTCACTCTCTCGCACCATCCGCACACAGCCATCTGCCGCCATCAGTCCTTAGCGTGCGAAAACGCAACGAAAAGGTAAACTTTCAGTGGCGTTTCATATTAGTCAGTACGTCGCCGTTATTGATATAGGACATCAACCGAAATCTAGATAAATGCATAATTGTGCATGACTTCGAATTGAATCGATTTTAAAATCATTCTTTTTACAAGAATCGATGTGAGATGATGGTGACCTTAAATCGGTTTCACTCGAAATGAGTGTTAATATCACAATTACCTATCATTTGACGTGTCTTTAGACAAAAATACGAAATTATTTTTTTAAATTGTCAGATTAACAATATTCCCCCACATTATTGTCAGATTATCATTTAGAACGATTAGGACTTCAAGTCGAACTATCTGTATAAGTATCTGACACGCTCGAGTATTTCAAGGCCTCATTTTTTTACATTTTCAAAAAATTGTCTTAACTTTTGGCCACATCCAAATCGTCAGTCATTTGAATAGGACACTTTTTTGAGTTTACTGAACATTCCCTCTCAATATCTGACACGCCCGAATAACTTTTTTTTCTTTTTTTTCTACCCCTTCTTATGGCCACTCTCCCCTAATAAATCTTCAGATTAATATCGCTCGGTTGTCAAAAAGACATAGTGCGTATACATTATGAATATCTGACACGCTCGAGTATTTCCATGTGACTGTTTTTTTCTACATATTTGGAAACTTGTACACGATTTTCTCCCCACTAACGTTCTAACGACGCTTCAGTCACTGCAAATTTAGCATCCCGGGCTCCCCTACTATTAAGATAGTGCTAGCCATTTTCAATATTAGTGTTTTCAGATAGATAAAAATGAAAATATTGAAGGGTGACCTTATAAAATGAAATTTTATAAATTGGTATAAATCAAGCCTCATAGTAAGAGCCAAGGCCTTTGGCCAAGTCCGATGGCTATTCTTACGCTTTTCTAAGGTAAAAATAACTTCTCCAACGAAGTGCTTTTATGTGATATATTGGGAAACCAGCGATACAGATACTGCTCATAAGCACATATTGTAGTCACCCGTCCTTCAGCCTATATACGTGAACAGTTTTAGCTTTTCAGGTTTTCTAGAACAAGTGCAAATAAAACAATATTTTTTTATTTAAATGTCTCTTAATTGTTATCGTTGTTGTCCCCAGATTATTGCTAAAGTATAGATAAACATTTTTTTCAAATGGTTACACAAAAGACAAGACGATTTTGGTAAATGATTACACAAAAGATAAGAGGTGAATAACTGAATGCCCTTCTTAAATTAAATAGGATCAGATTCGTCGTCATATGACCGCGGAGGCTTTATGAATCGATGTAATTGAAAGTTCTACTGGTCTTGTAGTATCACGCGGTCAATCGCACTCACCATTTCATTAAATATTGTTACGTGACATATCATCAATTTATCTATCACGTGAATGGTATGACAGTGATTGCACGCGTTGAGTAACAGGCCATTATAGGTAATTTAGTTTGCCGTAACACGGCTGTGACGCGGTCACAGTGATTGAGCTAACTAGTGTTATCTCAACGCGCTCCATCTCATCTGGTTCGTACCAGGCTCGTAAACAATGTCTTGCGTCAGGTCATCGTAATCAACCGTGATAGATTACGAAGCAGTGACCGTGACGTTATGTCAATTTTGTTTTGATGTACTATTGTAGACATTAAGTGGTCGTGTTGTTATTGTATTCGATTTAGTATTTTTTATTATTTTACTCAACAAAACGTTCTAGGTTAATAATATTCATTTAATTGTGAATAAGTTTTCCCATAATAATTTATTGAATTTTTGAATTGTTTTTTTTTTAATATTCTCATAATTTACTGCCAACAAATGTTATGATAATAAAATATATTGCATGATAATATTTATTAGGTACATGGACTAAACTGTATCTAATAATCCTTTCATACGAATACGATTTTTGTTTTTAGATATTCTCTTGTATACGTTAATACAAAGACTTATCTTGTTTATTGCAATCGTCTATTAGGAAAGGAAACATTGAGTGGTTGGTTAAGATTATATCGTGTATTTATGAAAGATATTACACATTTAAATTCATTAGTTACGTAAAAGTTCTTCGTTACAGCAGTTAACGCTACGGGGTAAACAAGTATCTCGAGTTCAACTACGCTGAGTGTTAATTGAAAGCTTTGACAAAGTGCAAACAAAATGTCATTTCCCGTGATCCTACACAGGTGGCACTTTGCCAAAGTTCGTGCATTCCTGGAGCACTGTTCTCGTTATGGCCGTGGAAAATAATTACGTATCATTCACAGAATTATCCACTTTGCGTGGGGACCATTGGAATTGCAACTATTTTCATTTATCACAATTTCTAGGTGAAGGTTAGCACTAAGATCATAATAAGATATGATTTATCTTTGTTTTCCCCTTGACGAAATGTTTTGAATCGTCTGAATGAAAAAAGAGGCTTTGTTGCGAGCGTATTTTGACGAATAAAATTAAACGCTTTTTGCATTGTTAATCACTGGTGGTTTTTCTTTGGCAGGCATTTCCTCGTGACCTCATTACGGGGAGGAAAGGTGTTTTCGCGGAAATGTTCAATCCTTGTCTCACTACGTCAATTTTGATCATTGTTCATCTTCTTCGTTGACTACTACAATTGTTCTCGCAATTGTCAAAGCCAATTCACGGAATTGAAAATTATGGTTTTTGTGTCTCGTTTTTGTTTAGGAAATGAGATAATGGGTTTAAGTTGAAGCGTTTTACTTTTGTCGTAGTTTGCGTTGTTTATATTTCTTACAAACTTTGAGTAGGTTCCAGTTATTAGTGAGTTGATTTGATGATTTTAAACAAATTATATAATTATTCTTATTTTTAACATATTATTTTATTTTTACTCTAAACATTCGATTGACTTTGTTATCTTTTTGTATGTTAA
This sequence comes from Urbanus velinus, assembly GCA_018251995.1. Taxonomy (NCBI): domain Eukaryota; kingdom Metazoa; phylum Arthropoda; class Insecta; order Lepidoptera; family Hesperiidae; genus Urbanus; species Urbanus velinus. The sequence continues at coordinate 5,822 of DWLZ01000451.1, read as the reverse complement.
TAATATCGGACGTGTTTTCGTTACGTCGTTATGTTGGTTACTACCTCCTGTGCATTTGACTTACCTATAGCATGAGGTTGTCTGAAGATCACGATAAGACAGCCTTTGCTACACTTTTCGCTTTGTGTTTCATTGTATCTTCCTCATGCGTGGTATTTAATAAAGAGATAATCTATCGTATGCATATAACTAGATATTAGGAACTGTAAATATGATTTTGAGTTTATCCGCTAATATTGCATCAGCTTACCTTTGCAACATTGTCTTACTGTTATCGTTTGTTAAACATCGGTTGTGTGTTGCCTAGTAAGTACTACTAATGCATTTACCGGCTATTGATAAATACATATTTACAAAAAAGTAATTGTTCTGAATTTGTTTTGTAATTTAAAGTGACATTTTCTAGATTATCATTTATCTGCTCCAAATAATAAATCAGATACCTTCAATCTATAGGTCACTAAGTTCGAGTTGTTTTATATCGAAACGTTTGCCTAATGTAGTTGTCCCTCCGCAATCTTTTGCGACGCTTAGTTCGTACTCTATTACTGTACTATATATACATACTATACTATATATACTCGTGTATATACACGATTTTTCGTTCGTCGACCTTAATGTATCGGAAGAATAGCTTGTTGTTATCAATCAAGTTTTAGTGCTGTGATAATCGTAAATTTGGTTAGCTATGCTGCTTGTCATTACGGTAACGAAGGTCGCACCTGTTGATCTTTATTCATAAAGAAATTTATTACTTCGACGTTTGTTTTGTATGCTAATAAGGAAAACTATCTGTGATTCATTCGGTACGTAAGAGTTGGAGCGTACTAGACTGCGTAGTAGCATGACCGCTTATAGGTATAGTAAATAAATATAAACTGCTGAATATGAAGAAATTCCAAGAAAACAATCTTAAGTAAATTTAAATGAGAGCATGTGACTAAGAAAGATGACTAATGTGCATTACAAATATCTGAGACGGAAATTGGCTGATCGATTTACGTTTATAAATCGGAAGAAAATCTTTCAAAACGTTGTACGTGAAGCCAATAACAATCGGTAATAGTTACATAGTTAGCGGAGTGCTCTTTTGACATCTTCATATTTAAGCGGAGTCCTGTGCCCAGCTATGGGACAGTAATAGGTTTATAACGAGAATCATCTCAAATGTTGCATGCAGATCATAATGGAAGATTATTCCTGATTGCAAAGATACACTGTGATAACTAAGATTATAGTCATTACAGATACATATAAGTATTATCGTTTTTATAGCGGGTGAAGATAGCTATTAACTTACTATTAATAGGGTGTGTTGTGGTTGTGTAGAGTCAGGTTTAATTCTTTATTTAGTAACCACCATTTTTTATTGATGATCGACCTGATTTCGTTATATATGTCATGTATCTGTAATGCTTTTAAATTTCCTCGTACTTGTCAATATGATTTACGCTTGAGAAATAACCAAGTTTCAAAGCTTTCCAACTGAAATATGACATGGATCTACTATATACCTATTACCATACACCCAAACAATTTTCATGTTCAAGGAAAATAACATAAAATTTTGTTATTCTTCTATGTCGTGACTATCCTTGTATATTCTGTTTGATAAGATCTTCTGGCTGCACGATCTTGTGTTTCTTGCAACGAACCGTGGAAAGCGGTGTAATACTAGGCACTTCTTCGATAACTTCGGCCATGGACCTGTATATATTTTGTACATGGCCAACTAGTGGATGAAGTTAGTATCCGAATGTCCGTGAGCCGTGGAGCTTGCTAAGTATCTTAACAAATTATTATAGCTGATAGTGATTGTTAAATAAACTTATGGTTTCTTCCTGATACTTCTGTTCATAAGGCTATCCGAGACCTGCAGTTGCTCATATTTACGTTTTACGTTTTGCATGTACAAATTTGGTGGTACAATACAGGTTGGTTTCATGTACAAATCAACAAATAATCAACAGTATGTACCTACCTACGCTCACCCTGGTTTCCACTATCCAGCATTCTTGATTCGTAATGGACATAGATTACAGCTCTTGTTTACCATCTCGTTCGGTAAAGGATTTCTTTCGTCAGTTCTAATTTTGGTATGGCCGTCTAGATTAGGAATTTGCATCAGGAGGTTGACATCTGGTTATACGATAGGTATAGGTACCGGAGATCTCGACGAACACAGAGTGGGTGTACCGTTTGTTCCCACTTTAATATCTTCCTAGTATGACATAATTGTTATGCTTTAATTATTTAGATTGAATAAGTAAACGAGTTGAGAAAGTCTGATGTTAACCACTGCTGCGCATGGACACTTTTAACCATCTCTATATCTAAAACAATTAATCTAGAACATTATAGATGCGTTGCCTTGTTATCATATACCTACTAGTCCGGTCAATTTAAACATTCAAATCTGTTACGGTGAAAATTGCGAAAAACCAATTTTAACTTTGACTTGAATAATTTTTTTTCCACATCGGAATTATGGGAAGATTTCATATCTTATTTTTAACTATATTTTGAACAATTTTACCAATTTTCAGCTGGATGGGCTTAATTGTAACTTCATCCTTATTAACTATACCTGACTACAAGCCAGCCGACATCCATTACATTGGTGTTGGAGTGATACCTAGGGGCAGTGAACCTATCCCGGTCGATATTGGTTTTACCACCTTTCAGACATAGGTACATAATTATATTATGTTTTCTTTTGATTGTAGACAGCAGCGTGTGCGGTCTAAAGTTATTTGGCACGTTCGCTGACGATATGATGTTACGTAAAATACATTAACTGAATCATTAATAGTCATCTTGTTTCCGAATGCCACGGCTTCATGCCGATGATTTTCTCTACGCATTATTTATAAACAACTGTTAATCCAGTTCAATGTCATGAATATAATTATATTATGTTTATTTTACAAGCTTCATATTTTTAAAATGGAAACGACGCAACCATCTCGTCGATAAAAATGCTTTAACATCAACAGATTCCTAATGGTAACAATTATTGACAAGTTTGTATATAATTTTGTGATAAAAAAAGATAAATAATACGCTATCGTATTGTCAAATAAACTCATTTTGTAAATATTTTTCATTTTCATTTCAAGCAGTTATATTTTTTCGATAAACGAGTGAACGAGTATGAACTGATTGGCATTCTTTTTGGTTATACTTATAGCTATCGTACATAAATGAATGCTGAACGAAGTTGCGCATTCAGCTTCATTAGGGATATTTGTACCCATATCAAATAGATATGATCACATAAGGAAAATCCTTTTGTTGAAAATGTTGATCAATATCTACAAGAACACTTAATTTAGAGTGACACAGAGTCTTGGGTATTTTGATTGTACTCATTTCACAATACAATCACGATGACTTGAACTTTCTGATCTGAGTTCAGGAAAACTGACAGGAAACTTATTGATCGACAAGAATATTCCAGTCATTTTCCTAAGTCTGACGCGTTGTACTAGCCTTTCCTGGTGTTTCTTGGCGAATGGGTATTATACATACATGACTGGATATGAGTTCATGGTCGTATTAAAGGTGAAAGAAGTGATGCATAGTATGACTGATATTGCAATCTCATATATTTCCGGACTATTACAACAGTGTTTAAACTAAATTTTGGATGGTGTGTGAGTGCCATCATGTCTCTATTCTCTACTTTAGCCAAACTCGATCGGGGTTCGTAGTCATACGTACATCGTTATATGACATTATCTGGCAAGCATATAACAATGTAAAAAAGTAGAAAACAATGCTATGTATATAAAGTAGCGCATGGTCTTAGTTCATATAAATAAAATTATTAAACTAAACATTTTGTTTTATATCTATGCAATTTAATACATTCATTAGAAACATTGAATCAAAGACTATTATTTACCTATTATCTAACATTCCTTATATTACATGCGATTATAAATTAAATATCTTATATAATAGACAAGTTATATAATAACGTCATAAAGATTTTAATTATCATTGTGTTTTAATATCACATATAATAGGTACATAACACATAATGCATACGCTACTTGCAACTAAAAGCAAAGGCTGGGAACAGAACAATTCAATCGCCTATTGAATTCTATTTATCTCTGTCATAATAATAAAACTGTGCATATATTGGGATTACACAAGTGTTCATGCTTTTGAATGTACATTACTATATTATAAATATATAACATGTACTATTATTTATTAATAACACGTGCACTATGTATGATTGTTATGCACGGTCGCAACCATTTAATATTTTTTTAGACTGTGATATTTTTTAAATTCTAGCCTTAAATGTGTAGGTAGGTGGGTGTACACCTAATGATAAAGTCGAAAATAAGTTTCGAACACGTCTAACACGTTTTTAAGGCTGATCTATCGGTGTGACCTAACCTTGTAATTACCTAGTGTGTAATATATGAGAAAAAAAACATCACGCTTTAGGAATTGATATCCAATAAGTTGTTGCGCCTAATCAATTCCTTGTGTTTTATCGAGGGTTTATGCAACCGTTTTTAGAAGATCATCATTGTGAAGCATGTTTAAAAAATAGGCGAGAATTTTCATGTAGGTATAGACTAAACGACTCAATTTAGAAGGTTAAACACGAATAGAACTACAACTCTCGCAAAAAAGTTTTTCCTTTTTTACGCGGGGTTCGTATTTCTTTCTATATACATATATTGGGTCGATTTGTGTATCGTGGGATTGTGATTCACTACAGTTCTAGTTAGAAATCTGTCCGACGAGTCGATGCATATTACGGGATTCATAAGAGTAAAAGCAAACTCTCATATTCCTTCTCGATCCACTTTGGAACAATGAAGAACTCGAGATGTAAGATAGGCGAGGTTACGTAACATTTTTTCGAGTGTGCCACTCCATTGAGCACCGCTACGGGTGCACGGACGACGAACTGACTGACTGTATCAATGCTAAATTGTTAATCAATGCCGTGACGAAATGAGGTGCGATTGAGATTTCGTTTGAGGTCAGTGAAGTATGTCGGAAACGACGGCTATCAGTGGAATTAAACGAATAGTAATATGAACTCTTTGATACCTATTTAGTTATTTACTGATAAATAAATTTACTGATTGGGAAATTGGTTAGTGTGAGTTCTTGCAATAAAATTTTTCAATGCTTCCACTTTCCACTTGTTCTTCTAGTCTTGAGTTAATTTTATATGCGTAGGTAACTTTGATGAATTTTCAATAATATACAATTGAGATGATCTAATGTTCATTTATATAGAAATTACGAATAGATATACATAAACATGGAGGATTGGTATACACTACCGGCAAAATCAAATACTTATTTAGACACAGGCGAATTGGGTAAAACTAGTTTGGCCTAGGCAACTTGGATATATGATGTCAGTCACGGATATAGAATACAAAATAAATATCTTTCTGTGTTAAAGTCTACAGTAGGTAAAATATTGTAGAGTCTAATTGTATTAAAAAACTGTTCAAACACAATACCAGCTTGTTTTATTTGTTTATTGTATAAACAACGACAACAAATACAATTACCATGTTGCTTTGGTTGGTTTGTGCCGGACACTATTTGAGATTTAAAGTTTTGCTTTGCAAGGTTCATCTCTGGGTTCAACTTCTTGTGTGATTATAGTAGTTCAATTTGTTACACAATAATATTTTTTCTAGCGATTGGGATGTATATAAATACATTCAAAACATAAATATACAGTCATACATTAGTTATGGAAGCTGCAGACGGGGGATGCAGGATACGAAAATACGGATACTTTTACTAACTATATTTAATAAAATTAC
>DWLZ01000450.1:0-10376 GCA_018251995.1 Urbanus velinus | reverse complement strand
CAAGTAACATCAAATTCGTTTATTCCCTGCTGTGAAAGGATTCAAAATGGAAACTTTGATTAAAAGTTCGTTTGAAGTCAGAGCTAATATTGCTACATTGTTTGATCAGCGTCTATTTCAGAAATATATTTAAGTACCTACAGTCATTTTATAGTCGGTTTAGTTTTTTTATAATAAACACAATTGAACCTGATCGATACAATTTTACCTGGGTCTAATTTGATTCTAGTCAGACAAAACACCACGAAATCATTGAAATAGGTCGCGGTATCTCTCAGTGTGTATAGGAGTATCTGAATATATAAGATAAGTAAAATACAATCTACGTGATGAGTTCACAATTTCATACATTCAAGAAGCTGGAATTAAACAGTGATGGTAATATAAAATTCGTATTCCAGCCTGCTTAAGTAAATACACTTAAGCGGCTCTAGCAAATACCCGAAATGTTACAATTATAGAACTTACCTGTAGCTGAACCGGTGTTGACAAGTGGCTTATTCACGGAGATACTTTGTTGATTTACTTTCTTGGGCGGGGAACCTAATTGCGGGGACTCGTCTAAGGATTTATTTGAGCGTGTTTGGAGCGGGGTTTTTATAAATGGAGTAGGTGATGTCGGTAGCGACAACGGTGATGACAAACGTAATGGTGAGGTCGGAGTTCCAAGATTAGAAGGTAAGGATAGCTTGGAATCTGAAGACACAAATGATGCGGCTTTAGGAATGCTAGCTTTGTCTGGCGTATCTTCGGTGCACAGGACGGTGGGTAGGGATATCTTTAATGGACTATTACTTGCTGGAGGCAATCCCTCTGCTTCTGGTGCGTCGGACATGGTCTGAAAAGAAGAGGCAGTAATTAATTTTCACCTTAATATTATTGCCAACTATGTAGTCTTTTCTTCACCAAAAACAAACATATGGTAATACCATCTCATAAACTACGTATAACTTAAAGTCAATAAACAGATAAATACTGAGTAAACATGGGTAAATAAACATTTACAAGAAATAACCGTGCATTCAATATTTCTCCATTCTACGATATTTCGTAGCGGGATTGTCCAAATCCTCTTTAAGTCGTTTTCCGTAATGGCCAAGGGTCGCTTTACTTGCAATGGACGTGGAAAATGATCCAGTAATTCTTCCGGATCAGGAATAAGTCCCACATATAAGAAAAGCTAAGAGAAAATGTAGATACTTAAAAATGACTAAAATGCATAAATTTAGATCTTAATCTCGTATGTTATATCAACCGAATAACTGAATATACTCTCAATATGTCACTTGGTCTCATGTTCTATCAGTTTATTATCTTTTCAGGTTAGGTGTAGGTAGAGTAATATACTCTATTCTACCGACCTAGTCGCATCGAGCAGTGTTTGTCCAAAGCAATCTGCGTGCTGGCCATACCAATTGGCGTGCGTTCCATAGCAATCAACGAGCTTCTAGACCCGCATAGCACAAGACTGCTCTTACGAATATTAACAGGATTATTCGTAAAGAAATTCAATTATACACATAAACGTATTGAGAATTTAACAAAGGTTCTTGGCAGAACACATCAATTCGAAAGTGGTGGTATCATTACGCCTATTTGTGGCTTATATTAGCAGACTTAGCAGTGTTAGGTTTATTGTTAATGGGTGTGATAAGACAAAAATAGTCGGGACGTTCCAATATCACTCAAGATTTATAAGTTCCGTAGCAGACATATGTGGGACGAATTAAAATGGTATTAAATAATAATGACAGAGCATCAGCCTAGATTGCTGATGCTCTGTACCGTTTCGTATGTAGATATTGTACATTTATGTGCATAATGTAGAAGTAGCAAATAAGCATATAGTCCTCCTGATAGTACAAAGCCTCTGCTGTCCGTGGCATCCCCCATAAACCCCAATAAGTTTGGAGCACAACTGAGCCCCTGGAGGTCGGCTATAGATGTGTTTTTTACCCCTGAGGACTAAGAACGCTACGGCTAATTATGTCTCACCACACCAGAAGTTTCAACCAGAACACAGCAACGTTTATTATAAGGCGGCAATAGGCGTAAGGGTGGTAACCCCGAAGTCTACATACAATGGATTGCTATTTTGGTAATCATTTTTTTCAAAAAGTATCGATTATTTGATTATAACGCAAAGATTGAGGTGTGAAGACTTAAGTTTCAGTGGTATTGTAAACATTGTAGTTTCTTGGTTCCTAAGATGTGCCAACGTAAACTTTTATAACAGTAGCTTCAACTTAGATGTTATTTATATTCCATGTTATTGCTCATTCTGTATTCCTGCTGTAACTTCTTCGCCGTCTTCTTAACAAATGAATATTGTTATGATTGTACGACTTTGTTGAAAAAAAACTTGTAGAATAAAATATTGGAGAACATTGCATTAATATTGCAAATTTCATTCAGGCATAACATCGGAGAACATTGGGACGTATAGCAAAATGTATTTAGGCATACACATGATCGGTTACTGACTTTGGATAGAACGAAGGTTCTATGTATGGTTGTTTCTGTAAACAACTCTACATAGACAGTAACTGCATCCGTAATTCTGTATGTCTACGGGCAGCAGTGATCACTAAATACAATTAGGACTGTAAGCTCGTTTGCTACTTCAATCATAGACTTTAATCTTATAAAACAATATATAGTAGAACCCTTTGGTGTTCGACTCCGGCACCACCCCTGCACCTATTTCTGCCTAGACACGGCAGTGTTAAGCGTTGCTGTGGCCGGGTTTAAAGGGTGTGTGTTTTAGTTAGGGGTGTGGTTAAGTTTGTCACACTTATCCGAGATGTTCCAAGTTAGTCCTCAGGGGTTTGCTGCCCTTGGTATTGCATCTGTGGTAGATCTCAGGTAACACTGGCATCTTATCTGGGTTTGATTACAGACGGTGTTGATGGGCAGCAGTGGCCACTGACCAGCAGGTGGGCTGCATGCTCGTATGCTACCTCAATTTCATAAAAAAAACGAAAACAAAACCAGAAATACATTTCGTCTTATCAGATTTTTTTTCAATAATAATGAGTGTCACAAACACCACATAATATAAAAAAACAGCCTTCAAAACCGTGCGATGGTTTAATTTCTCCGGCCCCTTCAATTTCACTTCATTTTTCTTAATAGCCACCGGTCTTCATTGACGAGAGTGGGTATAAAAAGTCAAAGTAATATCCCTCCTGGGATAATAGGGCAATTTTCCATTATCTACTCTCTCCACACCCTGGCTCTTACGCTCATTTGTTGCAAACGCTTCAACGGAATATTTCCGTACTTATATCTATGTACTCGTACCTAAACCTGTTATTTTCATGTATCACTGACAACCCGCGTGGCGTAGTCACCTTGTCTGTTCGATTCAATTAGATACCTGAATTATGAATTAAAATAACTGTTCTGAATTTCGGTGTTCGTGTATTTATCATTGCGCCCATAACACCCACGAAACAAGAGAAAACCTTAGTTATAAGTGTAGAAATAGTTATATTGTACACGTAGATAGATACATGTTCTGAATTCTACAATTGACCCAGTACGTACTGGGTCATAAAATATAACATTATTTTATTGTTGTTGTACATCCATTCATCCATGTCCAAATTCATTTAGGTTAACATTAAAGTAACTACACCTGTTAACTAGTGCAATATCATGGAATAAGTACCTAGTTGGTAAACTAGTCCATTTATATTAGCCACTTACCTACTAGTAAGGCTCCCTAGTAGGTAAAGCTCTTTATGATACAATATAAGATATCTATCGAAATTTATGTATGTGGTACTCTTGTGGTTAGTACGTACTATAACTTTCTCATAAAGTAACATTTTATGAACCTATAAGTTAATAAGCGTGACTTAAGGATTAGTCCGTACTCTACTTATTAATGCTTACTTAAGTAGAAGACGCTGCTCTCAATACGAATTAATATTATCTTAAGGAGAATTATCATACATAATGTATTTCTTTGTCTGCTTAGTTATCAACTTACAGTTTTCTCATAAATAACATTTATTTTTTGTAATAGTTTTGTAGCAATCACTTCATATTAGTAACTTAGCCTTCGAAATAAAAACACTTAAGCATATTACTATCTAGCTAACAATCCAGGGCTTTCACGAAATAAAAATTGATAATCAGAAGAATATATAAAATTCGAAAAATAATAATACATCTTCCTGGGAAAACTAGCTGTCATCTGCTCTGCTCTTGCTCTCGTTTTTTCTTCAACACCATCAAAACGTGTCTATTTCACTACCAACTGAAAACGTGTATCACATATCAGAGTAAAAGGAATTTGGGTGATAGTTAACTACGCTGGCCAACCAGGGCGATGGTACGTTTTACATAAGTTGCGGACCTTCTTTACAACATTCCGCACAAGGGGGTTTTTGACATTTACTTCACCTCGTATTGTCTTAATATCACTTGATCTTATCAATATTGATCAATAACTCGAAAGAAATTTTTGGGCAGAAGGTCTATATAAAGAACAGATAATTTCAATGATTTAATAACCTTACCTTCCTTATGTGAAGTTGCGCTCACTTCTTTCCAAATTGAACAAAGTTGTCTTATCGAATAGGGACTAAGTATTATTTCAAATAAGACTTATTTCGATTTGAAGAACATCTGAATTTATTTAACAAATCAAACTACCTATTTCGTAAGTGTATTTTCCCAAAGAGGGAGTAATCCTAAAATATCATACGCCGTACGTATGTATGTACTTTATCTAATTTATTATGAACAAGCTTCTAGATTCAATTTTGTTGTGTAAGTTTAGTACGTTTATATAAACTAAAGCAGTTCTCACAGGAAATATTTATTATCCGGTAATCAGCACCTACCTATCCTTATTGTTAACTATAGTCTGGTTCAGAATTAGGTGTCCAAAATGTAAACAAATCAATGTCAATGACAAAAAATGATTACCGGAATAGTAAACCTTTTATTTTAGAAATATGTTTTCCGAAAACATAAATATCAATTTTGTAGTCTTCATATTGCGTTTTTTAATTTGTGTTGTTACTAATTTGTTGTTTAAGTGATATTGTTGGTAATTTTATAGTTATTTGTAAATATTTATATTTTTCTTTGTTATTCATTCGCTTAATTGAAGATATTTTGTACGAAAATCGTATGAAAATGAAAGCCCAGCGTAAATACTTTCACGTAATACAAGAAGATCGGCACTATTGTAAATTGTAATAAAGTTATCATTAGATATAATACTCGTATTTGTATATATATACCATTTTGCATATTTATAACTAATGGTTTTATTTTCTTAGTATGTTGTTTTTATGAACATGAGAATAAAGACTGTGTCCAAACTTCATAACCATTATTACGTTCATACGTAGATAATTATTATTTTATTATTCTCTGAATTCATATAATAGAAGCTAAGTACAGCGGAATTCGCAGAAGGTGTATAAAAATTCATAAATATTCACACATAAACAAAATTTTCTTAGATTCTCGCTCAGTATATCATCTATTATCGGACTAAAAGGAACGGTTATATGTATTTTACGCGCCCATTTTGTATGTTTGTAATTATCGTTACCTACTACATCTTATGTTCAATACCGCTATATCTAGTTATTTTCATTATTATGATATCGTTAATTTGTCTTAATAACTAGTCTGATAATTCTAGCCTACTAATTCTTACTTGACCAACCCAGTGAATTATGACCTAAAGCCTTCCCGCATTGAGAGAACCATGCCCAGTATTTACCTTATGGTAGTATCCCACTACTATTGAGCAAGGATTGAGGATCAACCAAAAATAAAAAAAATGGCAAGTGACGTTTTATGAAGGCGATTTCTTTAACTTACTTTTATTTTGCGTTGCATTCGTTTGCCGACTACAAAATGAACAAAGAAATAAAAGCGGTAGTACCGTGTTTACCCCTTTGTCAAAGCATTTTCTCAGTATAAAAGGGGTAGAGTATGCATGAAATGAGCACTTTAGTACAGGTTAATGGGTTGCAAATGACTTTTTTTGTGACGCAGATTTTCCTGTCGTTTGTTATTATGTTTTGTTTCAATTTATTTTACGTAACAAAAGGAACGCAAGTGTTAGGATACAAATAAATAAAATTGAAGTGTCTGTTTGTGATTTCAAAATATATTTTTTTTACTCAGTTCATATGAAAGTATACACGATACCAATAACGAAAATGCAATTTCAAAAAATGTCTGTCTGTCTGTTTGGCTGAGCTAATCCTCGAACCGGCTGGACCGATTTTGACGGGACTTTCATTGACTACTTTATTTTTTGAAAAATCCATTAGCGCGCGCTCCACGCGCATGCGCGCGCCGTCGCGGGATGACATTTGTTTCAATATGTATTCTTTTTTACTTTTTAATCGCGGGTGAATCCGCGGAGTTCGGCAAGTAAGTAAATAAGTACTACATCATTGGATATTAAGAATTTCTTTAATTTCTATCGCCAATCTTCCTCCCATCCTCCGTCGATTTCTCGATTGTATAATATAAAATACAGACGAATAAAGATAATTTTCATGAAACTCTACAAGTTATTGAATATCGACCTTGACTTGTCTCACTTAGCAAAGATTGGACCTAAAAATATACTTCTTGCGTAACTGTACGTTAATATTTTCCACAAAGTTCAAGTAAATTCCTAATGTTTATGGCGTATATTATCTACAAGGTGGTTTCCGTAAGTACTGAGTGAGAAATACATAGATTATATTGTTATTATTATCACATGTGATAATAAACAGTAGATATATACGATTATGAATGATTACGAACTATCAAACAACAATCATATTCACAATCGAATATTTATTGATGTCTACTATCTCATATGAGGTTGTATCAAAATACATTTTATTGGAAAAATAGTAGGGCAACAGACAGATGACAACCCTAGTTAAACTTAACTGGACGTTTAGAATGTCTAGACTAGTAGAAATATTTTAGTAGTCCAAATCGATACTCCGCCGGTGGTAGCGCTACGGTAATAAACTTTTCAATTTTAGACAAAAATATGAAATTTCGCTTTTAACTTATTTTCTGTGAGTAATTTATTTCATAGTTTTTTTTATCGTTATGCTACGCGCGTTTACCTTGATGGATTTTTTAAAATTGAATACCTGTCCTTGGAGTGCACGTTGATAGAGTCGGTTCGTAGCTCAAAGTTAAAATAAAAAGCCATAGGTAATAAAAAGTTTGAATGTAATGTACTAAAAGTATGTAGGTATTAAAACTTATTTTTTTATCGTAAGTAGTTATTTCTTACGGTTTATAGGTTATCTATTCGTAGTATGCTTGCTTTTATAGTTTCTGAGACCGTTTTTCATGAACATTTTCATATTTATGTTGCTGAGACCGAGAACAAACTTTTATTGACAGCAAACTACTTCGTCGATTGCCCCACTAACATGATTGATGCTCTTCGCTTTATAAAATTGGGTCAACATTGATATCTGTAGTACAAAGCTTGGTGTATTTTATCAAAGCTTCGTTGTATGGCATTCGATAATCTATCTGAAGGTCTGAGTCACGGCGATATAGTTACAAACCAGATATAAAGTTGATAATCTAGTTAGGTAACACCGGCAGTCGTAATCTTGTCGTTTTTTAAATATACACTCTACATTCACAGTTTATGTAGTACTGTTACTGCGATTTAGTTCAGATTGTTGACAAATCAACTCATGTTAGTTAATAATTCGCATCGTTGTGTGCACAAAGCGGGAATAGTTCTGATTATCACGTAGGATAGGACGCGGCCGCCGCCGTCGCTACAGGCGCGAATCGTGACTCTAGTACGTACACGAGCGAGATAGCGATATCCAGTGTGAGTAGAGTGACGCATTCCGACCGGCTGAACGGAGCGTGCATCGCGCATTGTGTTCCTCAAACCTCCACTCAACTCAATGAGTTGACGTGAAGTGTACGTACCGGTCTCGCGCCTTAAAACAGTGACATTAATTGACAGACGGTAAACACTGCAAAGTTTCACAACGTTAACGTACCGCACCCATGTGAACACTAAAAGTATTAATAGACGTGTTTTAAAATAATAAAGTAAACATGGCCACTACAGAGATAACGAATAGTTCGATTCCGTTGAAATTAAAAGTGCTTCATGTATTGAGATTAATTCTCGGGAAGATTGGAAGATTATTCTTCAGTTTTTATTATGGAAGCGGCAGTGCAAAGATTCCGCCGATTACTGACGACATCCTGAAAGAACCGGCTGTAGAAGTTGCAAGGCAAATAAGAACCAAGGAGGTATGTAGAACCGTTGAAAAAATACTTTTCGTTGTCCTATTAAGATTATTACCTGCTTGAAACTTTTATTGTTTTATGATTATGACTCACAGTGTGTCGTCATTTGCGTCAGGAACAGGCAACAGTTGCATGTTAGGATAAGGGTTGTCAACATTTCCGTTTTTATCATAAATGCCCAGGGCCCCCAAAAGGCCTATTTGTTAAAAAAACTCAGATGTTTTTTTTTTATGAAAAAAGTTATTTATATACCTACTTTCCAACGGCATCCCATTCCTGTACGTTCAATAGTCCCGACATTCCCTAAGTCATTGGTGAAGTTGCAATAAAAATGTAAAATCATGATGAAACGATATATTTCCGTAGTAAATACGTAACTAGTAGACGTAATAAAGTGTGAATCAGATTTGTTTTAGATAGATAACAGTAACAACGATAATACAATTTTATTAGACACATTTACAATTGATAAAACATAGGTATACAAACAGACAACATAACTTCTGAATATATAAGGAAAAATTTTATTTTTATTTACAATTTTAGCCAAAGAAGATATTTAGCTCATTGTAAAATTTGTATTAGGAATTTAATTCAATAAACTTATTGTAACAGTAGCTGTTTCCGTGCTACGAGCCTTACGAAGCGTTAAATAGCCGGTCCCGATTGTTAGGTAAAATGATGTAATAATCTTTTGATCTTATCAGAGACCTAACAATGGTTAAAACATACAACAAGTGGTTTATTTATTAGCTCGTATAATGAGAACGACATTATGTATCCCATTGAAAATCAAAATATGACTTAGTGTCTAAAGTTTGTACTCACATCTTAAGGAAAATCTAAATGTTTGTTAGTGGCAAACTTCACGTCTATATCTCTCAAGCCGGTATTTACTAGATTGCAGTAAAGATCAATCCATCACGCTTCTCTATTGATGCAAATAATAGTTATGTGTCACTTTATGACTTAAGAACACCGACGAAAAGTACTATGTACTTATTTAGTTACTATGTACTTTATTTAATCTCTCATCAACGATTAACCATTACTGTTCCACTGCTGGACAGAAGTCTCACTGTGTGGGACTATTTCATTTATAGTCCACTGGGTTGATCAAGAGCGAGTGGAATTCACACACATTTGAACATTTTTCTTATTAAAATCTGCACGTAGCTGCTATACGTGGGAACATTAATCTTTCTTAAATTGATGTTATTGGTGACCATGAACTTTAGCCATATGGAATAGATGATGAAGAAAGAAGAATTAAATAGCCCGAATACACCATTTGCAAGGATTTACCTAGTCCGCCTTCAATAATACTTCATGCATATTTAGCCAGTGCTAGCTGATCTTTCCTAACGCCCATGACAATAATACCTCCGTTACACCTTTTGTTAGCTCTCATCCGGTCAAACGCCTCCAATAATATTTAATGGATGTTGCCAGTGTTACTAGGCGCAACAAATCTGACAAGATCACTTATATTATGTTCATGAGTTGATGATCACAATTGGAACCGATCGTAAATTGAGTAACATTATTTTTGAAGCACTATTATTTGCCATATGACCTAAACTGTGCTGATTCAGCGAGGAGATCCGTGCCCAGCAGTGGGATCATACATATAAACCGAGAAACTACTCTGACAAATAACATAGTCATCGGACCATCACCATCAATTCGGCAATCTGATGACCATCGGTCATCAGATTGCCGAATTCATTCAATCAGCAGGGTTCGATGAATCCAATTCATCCGGTGATAAACAATTTAGATACGTTTCGTGAGTCTGGGTATTTGCATACAAAATGTTAGCGCGTACCAAGTGTTTATACGATGTATGTATATTACTTTACTGATTAATCCTTTCCATGCATATCGTATTAACTCATATGAGCATATTCTGTTTCTAATTATATGTAAACAGTAATAACTAAGAACCTTACCTAAGTACATAACAATTAAGCTTTGAGTATATCTACTATAGTAGCAGTGAGAATGTGATACAAAATAAGTATCTCGTTAAATATTTAACAAGTATTGTCTAAAATTTCAAAGCTTTCGTTAGATAGTATAATAAGTAGTTA
>DWLZ01000449.1:0-10397 GCA_018251995.1 Urbanus velinus | reverse complement strand
TTAAAATAAACACAGGTGATTTTTATTTTATTATTAGAAATAACTGCAAATATTATACGTACCTATATCTGAGAGCTACTCGGATTTTTTCTCTGCCATGTGTTGATAAATATGGCATACTGGCGAGATTAATAGGTATTGTAATTATGTAATTATTCCTTACACTCAGTTGATCAGTGAATTAGAAGAGTTCAGACAATAAGCTTCCTAGATCTTCTTTTTAGAACTTATATGTTTTATAATAAGACATAGTTGGATATTTTTTTTTCTCTTTTATTGTTATGTGTGTATTAAACAATTTTTTTTCTTTGCAGTTGGCAGAAGATGAGTTTTTAGAGGCCGAAATTTTAGCTGATCTAGATATTGCGTATAACCATCTAAAATCATTGAACGGTTCGCTACGAAGTTTAAAATCGTTACGGTATTTAAATTTGACTCACAATTTCCTGACAGAGTTCTCGTTACAAGAAATTAAGGGACTGAAGAGATTGTCTGTTATTGATCCCCATAAATTGTGTTGGTGTAGATTGATTTAGCGTTTGATAAAGCCATTTTGGAATTTTGAATTTTTACCTCTATACGTCGTACCGCACACACGAACGCAGGTACGTTCGTGTGTGCACGTGTGAGTAGTGAAGTGCGCGCATCGTGCGCGCCCGGTTGTACATATAACCTAATTATTGAATGCGTAGAAATTTCCTAAAAAATGTTTTCGTTATTAATATTTTAAATAACTTAATTTATCTTATTTATTTATTATTAAAACTACAATATAACATAATTATAAACTAAGTAAATATTTAACTATCTTAAAATTACTATATTCTATTAAAATAATACATATTCAAGTAGCTGTAGTAACTAACTCACCACTCTCAGCCAAAAACCAGAAGGCCTTGCAAAATTCCACACTAGCGGACTGTGATATGTTGACGATCCGTCGAGCTCTCATCTCCGGATCGATCAGGTACTGTCCGCCGGTCCACACTGAGCTAATCAGGTTCCCTTGACTGTAGTACGCTTCCGAGAATCCCGCCATGCATATAGAAATACCTTTAAGTATACCACGCATTGATGGCAAGAACTGGAAATGAGACCAAAATTAAGTGTACAATATGTCTATAACTAGAGCAATTGGCGATCCTATATTTGTATTCGAGTATGTAGTTCAATATATTCATCATAATTGTAAGAATTTTAGTGATGATAAAACAACTTAAAAATTAGTAAGCTGTGCATATGATTCAAACTCGTAATAGTCGTACAAATACAACATGTTTTGTCCTAACTTTTTAAATAGATTTCTAACCTAATAAGTCGTGATTTTGTTAAATTATAGACCGTTTTTATCATTTAATTATTATAAATTCTATATACATATGTTTATGCAAATTTTGTGTAAATTCTTACCTGAAAACCAAGACATCTGCCATAGAAACAGTACTGATTTATCGTGTCTGCTTGTGCGAACAATTCTTCCGGTGAGTGGGGTTCGGTGGGGAACAGTTCTCCAGGTGGTGCCCATGATAACAATGTCTGGAGATGATGGAGACATGTGCCCAATGAAGCTAGGAGCTGACTGCAAGACTCAATTTCCCTAAAAAGTACAACTTACGATTAAAACATTCCTTATATTGTTTATTAATATAAAAATTATGTGAAATACAATCATTATAACAAAAGAAACCACAGATATGGTTCGTTATTTTTTTCCCTAATGGAATAATTGCTCTGAGGTTTACAAATGCCATCAACAACATAATTCTTCATCATAATTTTTAACTATATTACATAAAACCATAAACACACTGCTATTTTAATCTTGCGCTCTTATTGTTACATATTGTGGACTTAAGAATACCAAACAGATTAAATAATAACATTGATAGCAAATTTTATAAGAGAGCCATTCAATTTAGACAATGTGCCCCAGTTTATTTCAATTTAAATGCTTACATTTGGCACTGGTTCAATTTTGTTCACATATAATGGGAGCTGGAAACTTTCTATGTGAACGAATGTCATTTTTCAAAAGAAACTAATAGACTAGTTAAATTAGTCTGTTTTCAATAGATTATAGTAATTTACAAATCTGCAGCACATAATTTTAAATTAGGTTGTCTCAGTTATTTTCAAGATTTGGATCTATTTCTATTTGCAACAAGTGAGTTCAGATGAATCCAAATGAATATAGAATACATTTGATTGTAAATTTCACAACTAAAAAATTATAACTAAATTCACGGGACTCAAATTTAAGACATTGAATTAAATTTTTGCCGCAACCCTTTTTATGTCCCACTGCTGGGCATGGGTCTTCTCCCACAAATGAGAGAGGCTTGGAGCGTACTCCACGCTGCTCCAATGCGTGTTGGTGGAGGGGGTACAGGTTAGTGGCCAACCCGTGTCGAATGTTTTCAAACCGCCGTTAAGGCCTCCGACAAGGTTTGACGACTGCTATCCAAGGATAACAACCAGGACCGACAGCTTAACGTGCCCTCCGAAGCACGAAGTAAATATTTGTAATATATTGTTATACTTACTACTGCTATTAGTATTTGCTACATGTGCAATATTTATTTTGTATATTAAAATAATTGTCCATCGCATCACTTTTATCCCCAGGAGTCATAAGCCAATAGTATCCAACGTTACTTTTATTTTTACATCAATAACAATCTACTCTTTTCACATTCAAGCTGTGCGTCTATATGCATTTTATTGTTGACTAGAAGTAATTTTAATTTCAACTATTTTTTACAGAAACTTCGATTCTTTTACATCCTAACAGTTCCAATATTATTGGCTCCCCTGTTATCTGGTATCGTTTTCTATCAGGATCGGCCAAGAATCTCTGTTTATATTCGAGCCATTGTCGCCTCTCTTATCAGACCATTCGTCAGTTTGATGGTAGCATTATTGATACTCGGGATGGTATTTAAATTTGAAAGTAAGTTCACACGATTTGTTTTGTATTTGTGCATCTATATTTATCTAAAGTGATAAGAATATGATAGCTCATACGAGTAAGTTATGTCACATTAAATTTTTACTGCTTCAGACACGAAATCATTCTGCAGAAAAGAGTCTTTTTAAACTCTCACGACCTTATAATCGTTCAGTGAAAAAGTGATGATATATTTTGAAGTTTTAATGAAATATTTCAGATCTGTACAGAAGAATTCTAGAGTGGCGTTGGTGGAGAGTACCAGCTCGAGTGTCTTACAGCGCTTTCATCATACATGTACCTATTATACGAATATATAGTGGAATGAACAGTACTTTGCTAAGAATGGGATTGCCGCAATGTGTAAGTGTAGTTTTTTTTTTATTTGATGGAATTTTCAAACCAAAAACTCACTTAATAACAACTTGACATCTTCTGTTAGCCTTCAATGAAATATCCTCTTCTGAGCAATTCAATATAGCATTATTGTAAGTACCTTAAAATAAAAACTTAGTTAAAACTAACTGATCCCTGCGGTTTCACCCTCGTTAAAAAAGAGTAACAAGGAATACATTTCTAAACATAGGTAGGTGTTACCTTTCACGCAAGGGGGCCCGCATGCACGTGGCACTTGCGCTAATGCTCTTTTCCAAAATTAAAGTAGCCTATGTTATGCCTCAGACCTTCAGCTATCTTTCAGTGAAAGTTCTTTCAAAATCAGCCCAGCCGTTAGAAGATTACCTCAGCCAAACAGACAAAAAAAAATTAATTGCATTGTCGATATAGGTCATCATTAAGTAAAAAAAATATATTTTGAAATCACAAATAGATACTTTTCTGTAGATAATGACGACAAGAATAATAAATTGAAGTGCATTTAAATATAAATTTTATATTTTGATTTCAGCTAAAAGAAGGAGTTGCTATGGTGTCTATCTCGTTTCTGATTGCATATCCATTTTGGCTTTTGGTTGAAGCTCCACTGAACCAAGCTCTTTTTAATATTATGGGATTTTTAATTCAAGACAAAAGACATGAAGAAGCTCGAGAGATTAACGACATAAAAGACCAAACAGAACAAAATACTTTGATAGAAGTAGATAATAGAAACCCAGAAGTGACTAAAAGGTGTTGAATATGAAGAGTATAGCATATCTAGGCGGCATATTTATATACCTATGTTAGTATTAATTTTGGGAAATATATCATTTTTCAATGTTTGGAAACTTTTGTAAGCCTTAGAAGAATTCACTATCATATTAATTATGTGTGAAAAAACTGGTATTCCAAAAAAATGAAGCTAATAGTCCCTTTATGATTGAAAATATTAATTAATCATGAATAAATTAAGACGACGAACGATATGAACACCATGTTAATATACAAAGGTACGTTATATTTATTAAATTGAAGAATAAAAAGATTTCGTAGCAAGTACGTTGTCTTCTTTATAACTTTCATAAAACATAATGAGAAGAAGAAGAAAATATGAGATAATACCCATACGTAACAAACATTTTAACAAAGATAATAAACTTAACATATAAATTTGATAACTTTATCAATATTAGTGGTATGTGGAGAAAAAAAATCCATCAATAAAAATACTCAACAATAAGTTTTAACATTATTTATTTACTTAAACGTAATAATTCAAGTCTTATATAAACGAATTTGTGATTTCTTGACACAAACAACAACTTGTTAAACAATTCATGCAAATTGTAACATCTGAAATAACAAACGGATGATGACTGTTGTAAAAAGGGTCCAAAATACTCAATATTAAGAAGTAGAAGTATAGATTGGGCAACAATTAAAAACTTTTGAACAATAGACATAAATAAAAAACCCTGTAGGCACATTAGGCTGTTTTAACTGCCCATTTTCCCGAATATAAAAAATATAAACATAAAAATATGCTCTGTATTAGTATCTTTCATCGAAAACCATAATTTGCCATTTCTGAATTTCGTTTGTATCTATTTGTCATATCAGCTACTTCAATAGTTTTTTCTAACATATCGATAAAGACAAAAAAACTACTGTGAGATTGTATTGTCCCTGTAGTTCTTTACTTAATTGTTTGCTTGCGATTTTTTTGATTGGTGGGTTAAATAATATAATAATCAAAATCAAAATAATCAAAATAATCAAAATAATCAAAGAAAAAGTCAAATACCATAAAAAATGGAAAATATATAGAAGACATAATGATTACGAGACTTTCCAACTGCTGCGACAGCGTGAGAAGCGGGTACAGCAGACTTGCTATATTAATTTTATCACCAAAGCTGAAAGCAATATAAAGCGGGACTGTCGTTCATTCTGGTCTTTTGTAAAAAGTAAAAAGAACAACTCAGACCTACCAGATACCATGTTTTTAGATAATACTAATTCGAGAGATGCGGAGGAAATTTGTAATTTATTCAATAAATGTTTCCACTCAGTTTTTGTAAGTAACACAGATCCCTCATTATCATCTTCGAGAAACAATATCGTAGAGCAACCTCGTAATCCTGCAGGCACACTTATAAATTCTGTTAATATCACTTCTGATATGGTGGAAAAATATCTAAAAGCATTAGACATTCGGAAAGGATCTGGACCGGACGGTTTACCTCCAGTTTTCTTTATGAGATGCGCTAAAAACATAGCCAAGCCCCTGACCATCCTTTTTAACTTGTCAATTAAATCGGGTATTATGCCTATAATTTGGAAAAAATCCTATATCGTCCCTATATTCAAAAGTGGAAACAAGCATGACGTTAAAAACTACAGACCAATATCCAAAATAAATACTGTAGCTAAATTATTTGAAAAAATTATTTATGACCAAATCTTTCCACTTTTGAGGCCTTTAATCATTACTCAACAACATGGATTTGTAAACAAAAAGTCTGCTGAAACTAATGTGTGTGAATTCGTGCACCACGTTGCTTCAGCAATGGACACTGGTTGTCAATTAGATGCAATATACACCGATTACTCAAAGGCTTTTGACAAGGTTAGGCATTCGGTCTTGGTGCGTAAACTTGAAGCAATTGGCATTCATGGGGACTTATTACGATGGTTAATATCATATCTTCGTGATCGAAGCCAAGCAGTTACAATTAAAGGATACTGTTCATCTTTTCTCCCGGTTACCTCGGGCTTACCACAAGGTTCACATTTGGCTCCTCTCCTATTTAATTTATTCATTAATGATATTTTGCCTATTTTTAAACATTCTAACATATTATTATATGCCGATGATATGAAAATATTTAAGAAAATTAAGACTATTGCTGACTGTACAGATTTACAAAAAGACCTCGATGAACTCATGAATTATTGTAAAATTAATTTCTTAGATCTAAATATAAATAAATGTAATATCATAACTTTTTCGAGGAGCCCAAATCACTTCAAATATATTTATAAATTAGAATCCACATGTATCAATCGTGTAGAAGAGATAAGAGACTTAGGAATTTTATTAGACAATAAGCTGACTTTTAACAATCACATAAACTACACCGTGTCTAAAGCCTATCGCATGCTCGGCTTCATTTTAAGAATTAGTAAAGACTTCAAAACTAGTTCAACCTTATCCCTTCTCTTCAACGCGTATGTTAGATCCACACTTGAATATGGCTCTGTTGTTTGGAATCCATCATACACAACAAAGCAATCAAAAATAGAAAGAATTCTTAACATATTCCTTAAACATCAGAAATATAGACATAAACATATACCTTCTAACACAACCCTCATTGACAGACGAGCAGAAAGGGACCAATTTTTCCTGTACAAAATCTTAAACGATTATATCGACTCTCCCTTTCTGCTTCGTCATATTAATTTAAGTTGTCCACGTCCAAATTCTCGCCGTAGATTGCTGTTCCACACTCCTCTCCGTAGAACCAAATACGCTAGCAGCATATTTTTATATCGATCTTGTAATTTTTACAATAAATATCTTCAAAGCGTCGATCCTTTCAGCTGTTCGATC
The DNA here is from genome assembly GCA_018251995.1 of Urbanus velinus. Taxonomy (NCBI): domain Eukaryota; kingdom Metazoa; phylum Arthropoda; class Insecta; order Lepidoptera; family Hesperiidae; genus Urbanus; species Urbanus velinus. The sequence continues at coordinate 3,456 of DWLZ01000449.1, read as the reverse complement.
GGTGTCTACAAGAGGAGTGTACGACAAGTTGTGCGAGAACTTAATTAGTTATAAATATATATATACATATATATACATATATATATATGTATGTATATATATGTATATATATATATATATATATTTGTATCTTCACTATTGTCACTCACTCTTTAATTTTTTTTTGTCAAGTTTTGCTTACTTAATTAATATTTGTTCTGTTGTTATGTACTTTATAACAGTGGAAACTGTTTTATTCCTATGCGTAATATTTAAGAACTTTTTTTGTATTTATAAAGTGAATTGTTTGTTTCCCAAATAAAATAAAATAAATAAAAAATAAATTTCTATTCAAACAAATGTAAGTAACACATGTACCATTCCACACTAATAAAGCTGGGAGTACAACTCTCTTGACTTTCAATGCAAGAGCCGTAGTCATTAAAAGTAATAAACCAACCATGAAGCCAGGCACAAGAGGAATACTGTAAGATATGCGATCATATTGATTGAATAATCATATGTAAAAATACTATTTATTAATTTAAAAAATATGAAAACTAGTATGTATAAATTAAATAAACAGGTTTCACTTACATGTATAATTCGCATTAGAGTCGAGAAATATGTTCTAGACACACATACAGAATCGTGCCCAGCATTCGTAGAAAAGCAATTGCAAACAATATCCACTATTTTATTTGCCATAAATATCAACACAAGTAGATAGGGTCTCCTTATAGCATTGCTATATTTCCAGAATGTCCTGCTAGTTTCCCCATCGTACAATTGAAATTAACTATTCCGGAATATCCAAGAGCGTCTGTCCGTTTCTCGATCGTTGTAGCCTTAAGTATTCTAGACTATTCCAGATTATTTGAGTCCAGTTTAGCTCCACAAAGCGAATGCAAGCTGTACGTCCATATGACTTAAGTACGTCTTCCGACTGTCCGCTTTGTAAAATAATGGGCCCGGAAAATGACTTCACCCGGCTTTGTCCTTTGTTAAACGTTTTGATAGACCTATTTTATTTTATGTGTATTGTCCTCTTTAAATTAAAACACATAACGTCCTATGGATAGCTTTCCCTTTCACGGAAATTAGGGTGTAGTTGTATAATTTATAGTTAAAATCTGGTTTCTAAAGAGAGGTTCTTTATATATGTTTATTATGTATTGTTCATATGTATACTAGCTGATCCCTACGGTTTCATCCGCTTTAAAAAAAGTAAAAAGGCTTTAAAAAAATTGCATATCAAAACATTGGTATCACCCTACTCTCCCGCGACGGCGGCTGCAATCACTAGGAGCGCGAGCTGCTTTTTTCCAAAATTAAAGTAGCCTATATGTTATTCCAGATCATATCTATCTTTGTACCAAATATTATCCAGATCCGTTTAGCTGTTCTAAAGTTATAGAGTAACAAACACTCATCCATCCGCCCTCACAAACTTTCAGTTTTATAATATTAGATTTTATAAGATGTTTGTCACGAAATAAGAGAAAATAAATAATATGAATAATAAATAACGACCAGGGGGCCGAACTAAACTTTATCAAGTCTTCAAGTCAAGTCACTTGCAATAAGTTTTATTTTGAACTTTAATAAAAAAGCCATAAAATAGATTTCAGCTAGTCACAATTCTTGATTATAAAAATAATCCGTCGCATCAGTCCTTTGTCATGAGCATTCAGATTTGCAATTAGCCGCGGAAATTTAGTGCGATCCGATTTAGCCGAAGGGCTTTAACAACAAACACAATGGCTCTATCGAACAGTCGTCCGCTTCCAAAGTAATTACTACACATCAACGCTGTCGTGTGCACCCGCCAACATGGCCGAATGTACTTATTAAACGTGCACAAAGAGAAGGCAACCGGCAAACAGCCAGCGGGGCTCCCTCCGGCACCGGGAATCAGGTGGCGACAGAGGTGATGCAATTGACAACAGGATACGATCCTAACTATACCATGGATAGCACGCAATATGGGGCCTTATCTGAGTGAATTTATCGTCCAAATTAGTGGTTCCACCGCTCGCCGATTCGACAGTCGACAGCCGAGCGATCGTACCGTTGCCAATAGTAACATCCGGGCAGCCCCGGCCGAGCTCGAGCTATATCTAGGTAATATTTGTACAACCTACGCGTCCATAGATTATTATGTACAGCCCGGCGACATTCAAAACCGAACTACTGAAACTCTGTTAGGTATATGAATACAGAGAATCATATTGATTTGGTGTTTTTATTGTACTTGTAGAAATGTGGTTACGTGTTTCGTATCTGCTACGTGCTACGAAATAGTACTAGGTTTTATAAAAGGTGTATTTTATAACTTGCTGCAGAGAATTTTAATCTGCATTTGCTTGCGTATCAAATAAAGATAGGAGATAGATAAAAAAGTTATAGATAGGATAGAATCATAAGTAAGAATATTAATAATATATGTATTGATCTTGAGATACCAAAGCAGACTAGACTACTTTTCTCTGATTTCGTGATTGAAATCGTGATGAATCACACACATAAAACAAAGAACATGTCTGTACACACTTTATAGGCACCAACGCGTCACCTGCGTTTCCGTTGGAATGTATTGATGTGTACATCATCCACTGACCAACGTGACGATCTCAGTCCTTATCAGTGCCAACACATCTGTGAATCGTCAGTTTAAAAAAATGTTTTAATACTTTTTTCATACCCATTAATTGTAAAGTGTAAAGTTGAAAATGATTTGGCAGATTCAATTCGAGAGTTGGTAATTAGCTTTGTTGGGGTCTCTTTAGTTGGGCAGACAGGCATTGACAGACTCGGGGACCGAGGATTTTTAATTAGCGTTGAAACCGTGCGCCATCCGGCAAAATTCAGTTGATGTGCCAATTATCTACTCAGATGGAACCGTATGGAAGGTAGGGGATGCTTTATAAAGGTTTATTAGCAACCTCCAAAAATCAGAAGCTATGCATGCGAACATTTAATTGTACACCGTATGCGGTTGACTTTTAGTAGTTGTAGCTACATATAAGTAACGTCATTAATTTAAACGTAACGATTTTTTAAAATGAGACTGACTATCTTATAAAATCGAATATTTATTAAAAACGTTTATCAGCTACTCTATATTTTTTAATAAACTTATCTACATATAAATTCAATTAATTTTGGGAGCATTCAGGGGTTATATAGGTGAGCGCTAGTAGCTAGAGGTGGACTTCCGTTCTACGGAGGGTATGTTAACTTTTTGGTGTCGGTTCATGGTTGTTATTATTGGATAGCAATGATTATAATCTCTCTCTTATAATGACATTTTGAAAACATATTTGCCACTTACGGTAAGGGATGATGGTATACAGAAGCGCGCCATTAAAATGTTTGATGCCACATTAAATATTTGAAGCTACTAGTATTACATGAAGCTACTAGCTACATGTAATAGCGTAAATTCTTTAGAAACATGTACTTCAGTGAAGGGTG
>DWLZ01000448.1:0-10405 GCA_018251995.1 Urbanus velinus | reverse complement strand
CACTGCTGTTATAAGGCAGAAATAGGTGTGGCGGTGGTGCCGCCGGAGTCGAACCACATAGAGTTCTACCACCTGAAGAACCTATATATTTAAACACAATCTAATACGCTATGCCTGTTTTAATCCGCAAAACCGTCTTGTTACAACGAAACGTGTGTCGAATCCCGCATTGAGCGCGAACCGCGAAGAGGCGAGCGTAATCGCGTTCACAAACAAACACTCGCGTTCAGCACTAAAAAACTGACATATTTCACCAAACTTTTATAACCAATAGTTTATTTTCGAAGGCGATAATATAAACAATGAGACACTAATCTAGTAAGTAGATACTACGATTATCATCTAAACTATGGATAGCTACCTATATTATAAAAGTAGGAAAGTAGGTATCACAGTGTTACCGATACAAATAATGGTTTAGTGTTTAGACCTGAGTAGTTTAAGAGCAATCAGATATTAAATTTAAATCTTCGGCAACCTACTAGTATCGTAACACGAGCATAAATCACGAAACACAGCCTGGCAGCGTGATGTGGTCACACAACAAATAGGATCAGGAAGTATCCTCCATACCTATAATATAAATAGCTTCTAAAACAAGCTTTTATATCTTCAAGCTATCAATAACATATTCAAACACAATCTTATACGCTTTACCTGTTTTAATCCGTAAAACTGTCTTGTTACAACGAAACGTGTGTCGAATCCCGCATTGAGTGCGAACCGCGAAGAGGCGTGCGTAATCGCGTCTATAAACAAACACTCGCGCTCAGCACTAAAAAACTGATATATTTCACCAAACTTTTATACCCAACTTAAAATATATTACTTTTCTTTAGCACCTTTTGTATCTTTTAGTGCGTTGTCCCCACTTTTATGAGCAAGGCGCTCCGTAAATCATTGTAGTGGAAGTGTTCGGTCGTAAACAATACTTCCCGCAGGGCGACGTCGCCTGTGCTCGCATTTTAACACGTAGGAACACCTTGGTATCTATTACTGACGGCCATCGTCTTGCCCGCAAACCTGGCATAAACTAACTACATTCTAAATTATCTAAACATACGACGATAAAACTAAATAGTCGATCATTTATGCTTGTTACAATGTTTCAAATGCCAATACCCACATAGTTGGGTAATGCTATTTCAAAATAATTATGTCTTTGCATTTATATGTTTTATTATGATTAAGATATTTGCATAGAAATATGTGCAACTAATATTAATAAAAATGTTTCAAATCCATATCAAATTAGTTTCTGCATTTTCTACGCTTCAATATATTTAGTTTGACGTTAGTAGATATACATTGGTAAGTAGGTGCCAATAATAACGTTAACGTTAACAACTTCAAAGCCCTCGTTTGAAGTTGTAAGCTATAAAAGCCCGAACCTCTAAACATACAGAGAAAGTGGAGAATATTAAGAAATAAAAAGATTAAATATTTTTATTTGGACAAAGGAAACAATTTCCAAGTCTGTGGACATTACATCCCGATAACAGTTAATCCGTGAGGCACCAGTGCTGTAAATTAAACTTTATATCATTTTTAACGACCGTCTCGAATGGTGTTTTGATTGCGGCAGGCTGGAGGCGTCGACAACTGGACACGTTGATAAGGCGACAGTTACGTTATGTTACAAAAAACGCGCGGTTGATGGCCAAAAACCTCCAAGCGGCCGCGTCTTTACGTTATAATGCCCGCTGTACACACTCGGATGTCTCGACACAGGGCGAGAGCAAGTGTGTTGAGGTTCTAGCTATCTAGTACTTCTAGTAGTCTAGTCTATCATCCGCTGATCTTCGTTGCAACTCGGTTTTTGTGACCGAGTTAAGGGATCTTGTTAGATCTCGCAAAACGACACGACGCAAAATAATCATTTATTACATCATTTAGTACATTCACTCATATAATTGCCAATTAAATATTTATTCTTGATGATCATAATTATTCCACTTCGTAACAAAATTTACTTCAAAATAAACTGGTCTATATCTATCGTTCATACTTTATAAAAATGCTACTATTTATTACATAATAAAATTATCTATACTCGTATCTTTTATACACTCCACAAATCTCTTTGTAAAATGACCACGCCCTTAAGCAAATTTTGGGAGCGCCTTACTAATGTATTGCTACCACGTTGGTTGATTCAGTTAAGTGGCATTGCTAGGTAAAAAAATTATTTTAAACGACTAATTCTTTAAAGTTCTTTACTATCACTACATAGTATGAAACAAAGTCGCTTTCCACTGTCTGTCCCTATGTATGCTTAGATCTTTAAATATACGCAAGGTATTTTGATGCGTTTTTTTAATAGAGCGATTCAAGAGAAGGGTATATGTATAACTAGCTGAACCCCGCGGTTTCACCCGCGCTTAAAAAGTCAAAAAGAATACATATTTAAACATGAAAGTCATCCCGCTGTCCCGCGACGGCGTGCGCATGCGCGTGGAGCGCGCGCTAATGGACTTTTCAAAAATTAAAGTAGCCTATGTTACGTCTTAGACCTCCAGCTATCTTCCAAAGTAAATCCCGTCAAAATCGGTCCAGCCGTTTAGATAAACGGGTTAGAACTCTGACATTGGTCTGCGACGACACTACAGCTCTTACTATTTTGGTTATGAATGTGGTAAAGCATAGGTATATAGATTTTTGAAGCGATCCAATTTAATTCTTAGAGAAAGTACAACATGTATGATCCACTTCTAATACAGTTACATGTGACAGAATAAATGTTTCCTTGCGACTTTAAAAAGATGAAGCACGAGTTTACTCTAAAGGTCAACGACTAAGTGAAATAAATAATTAATTCTTTCACCCTGTCATATATTTTAAAGGGTCACTTTACCTCACTTAGATCTTCTCTATAATTTACGAGGTCCTAAAACACATCCACGCACCTGCGTAGAAACGTCAGTTGACACATAAAATTATTCATATAGAAGCCCTGGCGTATCCTCCCGTTAATATTAATATGTGCGTTATATAAAGCTAGAAGCTTTTACGTGCTCGTTCCGTCCTTACTTTGTGAAACGCATATGGGATTAATATCAAAGTGATCATATATCTATATTCAAAATATCCTGATTTGGTTCAGCAGTGCTTTGCATAGGAGTCTGATTTGATGGGAGTGACAAGGCAACACTTAGGTGCTCGTGGATACCCATTAACAACGCATCTATGCCCGATATCTGGACTTCAGTATTCCTCAGGAGTTTTCAGACGTCCATAAACTCAGTCTACCGGCTAATTTCTACAGGCGACGGAAACCACTATCTATCAAGTGGGTTACATGCAAGTTTGCTACTTAAATGTGAATAATCATGCGAAGAAACATACGTAACATGAGCTTAGAAAATACTTAGTAATTCGGAGATCAAAAACAAATCATTAAATATTTATATGGTCTCTTAAATGTTTATATAGTCTGTTGTTCGTATAAGTACGAAACTACGTGGATACAATGAGGTATTCTCGCTGGTCACGTCGTGTCAGGGACGACTCAAGGCTACGCCAGCAATAAGTCCTTGATGGTAATTTATAGTAGATAGGTATGGTGTACCTAACGACAGGTATAACTTAGGGTAGATTACGCACCCAGTCCCAATTTTAATAAAATTTACAAATCTATATCTATAGTAATCTATACTAATAAATAAAATTGAAGTCTGTTTGTGATTTCAAAATAACATTTTTTTACTCAATACATATTATGTATATAAGAAACAAATTTTGTCTGTCTGGCTGTCTATCTCAAACAGACAGACAGCCAGCCTGAGGAAATCTTCTAAACGGCTGGATAGAATTTGACGGAACTTTCACTGGAAGACAGCTGACGATCTAAGGCGTAACATAGGCTATTTTTTAAAGCATTAGTGCGCGCTTCTCGCGAAAGCGATTATAATATTTACGTATAATAATATGTCCATCAACTGTATACTTGTGACAAACTGTAACCAGTGATAACCCAACAATTGTTACATTTGATTGTATTTGTATGCGACCAAGAATCTAATTAACCCACTTTCTGTACAACGTAACATACAAATACTACCTCTTTTCAAAATCCACGTAGCAAACGTTAATGATTTACTCGCAGTAGTCAGGGAACAGCTAATTACTGCGACTGAGTAATGAGGATGCTTCGTTACATTGAAAAGAACTTTTCATTCGCTAGGGACAAACTAGTACCTGCTCACCTCGACGACCGTGATTCTATTAATTACTATTTTAATTAACAGTATTTTTTTCCATCTTATTTCATTAGAGAAAAACCATGCAACGTACATAATATGATAATAGTAGGTAAGCGTAACCAACGGAAACTTTCCCCCCTTCTTTCCAAATTTCTAGAGAGATTAGAGATCTAAAAACCGCTTAATTATGTAGATTGTGTTTGGCGTCGTTATCAGCTCCTAAGAAACTAAGAGTACTAAATAGAATTCTCCATATTAGTCAGTAAGTTAAGTTCTCAACTTAACCCTTAATTAAAAAACTGGCAAAGCAATAGTAGGTATATCGTTATTTTAGAATTTCTAGATTATGATAAGCCGAAATGAAATTAAGGATCATGTGTATTAATTAACGGCAGTTAATAATATCATAACCTACTGTTATATAAACATGAAATAAAAGCTTAAGCGTGCTTTAAAGTTCAACGATTATCCGTCTGAAAGTTTAATAACTGCGATCAAATTATTAACTTCAAAGACAAGAAAGAGTTGATAGATTTCATCATGAAAAACCTCAATCTTTAATGACTCGAAGCTCATTACTGCTAATATTCTGAGCGTCCTTCTGCCAATTTAGCTGTCAAAATATACTTTGAACTGTTTGAAGTTAACATGAACGAACCAAGTTTGTAGCGATATAAAACGAAGTTTCGCACAAGTTTAATTTTTGAAACAACGAAGAACGTGAACGTGTAAAAATTACTTTTGATTTCCATGAAATCTAGATTACATTGATTTTACAAAACAGCTAAAAATACTGAATACAATTTAGAACTTCTGGCAGCTGAGAGCATTTGTTATAATAAAACAGTTAGCTTTACGAATTCAATATAAGAGTAGGTGTACATGTGTAAGTAAATAAAAACACTTCTTAATATTTTCATATTTGCTAACAAACTTTACCTTTTCAAACTTTATTCATATTCTGTAGGGAAAATGACCCGAGAGCGGATGCTTCAGAAGTATATTGTCAAGTGATCGGAACTTCGGCTACCTCCACTTAATGCCTTGTTACACGAAGCGTTAGATTTCCTTTAAGTTCAATTAATAGATTGATCAAATGAACATGTTCAGATCATGATCACAACACAAATTCAAAGGAACATGAGGTCTTCCAGTGCTACCTAATGTCTGCTAATTTAAATTACAACGCTTTTGTTTCGTCAAAATTCTGAGACCAGTTGGTATATTCTTCAAGCGTTTTTTCCTCTTCATTCATTTCGTTGCCGTAGGAACTATCTTTCTTGCCAATTATCAATCCTCCAAGCACTCGCTTTACTTAGCTTAGCTTACGTCAGGCATTTAATAGAAATACAGAAGGTCTAAAGATGATTAATTAAAGACACTTACCCATGTCTCCTTCCTCATTTCATGGTCGACGAATATCAAATGTGTGGTGGCGAAGTACAGCGTGCCCTTCGACGGGTTCCGTAGATTGTACTTGTCCAATAATTGAACATTTTCCAACTGTAACAAAAAATAATCATTTTAATTTAGATAAAGTTATTTCTTTTAGAAGAATCGAAAAATGGTGGACCTTTTGATGGGTCGGTAAAGCAACATCCGGTTTATGTAATAAGAGCAGAGCAGAGTTCATGAGTTGCGATTTGGTCTTAGGAGTATGTACCTATAATGTATACTAAGACAGAGCTACTTATGCAAGGTGGTCCGACTTAGGTAATTCTGAAAGGGTATTTAGGAGTGCGAGTGCGAAATTTGTCGCAGGTGGGCATTTAACATTCGATGGACTAAAATCTCATTTGCTGCACTTATTAAATAAATACCATTAAATAAATAATCTGCAGAATGCCTGACTGCTGTAATCTGTAACTACACCATGCTTGCCTTAAGAAGCATCCTTCAGCTTAGACTAGATCTCACTTGATTGCCACTAATTGATTTCGCAAGGGTACATCTACGGTATTAATACACTAATTCTTCTGCAGTTTAGACAAAAAGTTCTTGATCAGAAAAAGATAATATAGATTACAAAAGATTAATATAGATTAGAAAAGATAATATACGACCCGGATGGCGCAATGGTTAATACGCCGGACCGCTAATCCGTGGGTCCTGGGTTCGATTCCCAGCGAGGCGGAAATTTGAATGATGAGTTTAAATGTTCGTTCTTGGTCTGGGTGTGTGTCCTTGTCTTGTGTGTTGTTCATGGCACCCACGACACAGGAGAAATTCCTACTGTGGGGCTATGAGTGTGAAGCGTTATTTATTTATTTATTTATATATAATACATATAAATACCGAGAAGCGTAAATTAATAGCAAACGTAAACGAAGCTAATGGTATATAATACCTCAATTAGGACCGGCAATCTATAAGTAACGCCCTAATTACCCGTCATTCTCGACTCCCAACTGCTTCATAAATTATCCTCCCGGAGGTCGCGTCTCGATAATAGCTATTACTTTATTAATGCCGGAATTATAACCTTGCAACACATTTTTGAAATAGCTTATTATAGCTAGATGGAAGACCACTAGATTTCCACTTCCAAAAATATGAAAAAAATAATCAAAAACTTACTTTTACTTATAAAATATAGACGATTTACAGAATTAGTTTGAGCGTCCATCATCTACTACCATTAGCATGGTGATGATGAAGAAATAAATGAAAATGTAAACTGTTAATAATTGATTTGTCCTCCCAATGTAAAATATTTGATCAGTTCTACAAACACTCAATGTACTAACATAATCATTAGCAACTTGTCTGTAACTAGTCTCAAGTAGAAAAAAAATACCTCTTTTGATTTCTTCTTATACAGTTTTGAAGAGTGTTATGACACTGAAATATGAGATGTAGTTTCAAAAGAAAAGTCAGCAAACACCGTACCCGACGGAGGCGCTAACTCTAACTGATTATATTAGATTCTATGTCGCATAGTGAGATGTAACAAAAGGTTGTTTATTTTTAACTTTAGAAGTGCTAGTAGAATTTGAAGAGTAGAGTATGAATTTTGAACGTGGTGAAACCCGTGTTGTATGACTCCGGCAGGACCATCGCCACACTTATGTCTACCTTATAACGGCAGTCTTAAGCGTTGCTGTGTTCTGGCTTGCGGGGGTGTTCAGGGAGCCATACTTCTCTGAGGCATTCCAACTTAATCCTCAGGGGTAGCAACGCATTTGTCAACCTCAGGTAAGACTCATTCATAGTGAGGCTACAATTTACGCATATATAGTGAGATGAAACCGTGTGACACAGCTAGTAGAATAACAAAGCAGTAGGTAACAATAGTGGTTATTGGAAATCACGATACAGATTACTGGAACATAGATGTGTGCGTTCACGAGTTAATTCCTTTGCGTGCATTGATTTGAGCTTGGATAATGAGAATTCGTAGGCGTGTAACGCACAGTAACGCCTAACAATATACATAGATTTACGAGTAACAATGGAAACATATATGTATGGTGATATTTCTCTCGATGTTCTAACTTCATATGGAGCACTGCTTAGGTAATTACCATAGTAAGGCTTTTTTCAGTTACAAGCATAATTAATTATATTGATAGACTTTTCAGAACTTGATTTATTTTAACTATACTAAATACTTATAAAATACTAGCTGAACCCCGCGGTTTCACCCGCGTTTAAAAAATCCAAAAGAATACATATTTAAACATGAAAGTCATCCCGCTGTCCCGCGACGCCGTGCGCATGCGCGTGGAGTGCGCGCTGATGGACTTTTAAAAAATTAAAGTAGACTATGTTACACCTTAGACCTCCAGCTATCTTCCAAAAAAAGTCCCGTCAAAATCGGTCCAGCCGTTTAGAAGATTAGTTGAGCCAAACAGACAGACAGACAAAAAAATAAATAATTGCATTTTCGTTATAGGTATCGTGTATACTTTCTACTATTACATTTGATAATACGTGTAATATTTTGACAAATAAAAAAATTAAAAAGCAGCATCAAATTTAGAAGTGTGACGTCACGAACCCTCCCCACCCCTGGTTACACAATGTCACACTTTATCCTCCCTCCCCCTTAACGTGTGACGTAATTTATGGAGGTCCCCAAATCCCCAATACCTCAACACCTGGAAAGGCTGCGAATAATATAAAGTTATAATCTTGTTAGAATTTTACGACAGCATTTATCCATTACTTTGACTTTTGATCATTACTTGTTGCCTTCGGACTTTTGTTTGAAGAAACACATTTGGGCAATATTTACGAATACTTGAATAAAACTTTTTTAATATTTTGCTTTGAAACAATGCCTCCTTGCCTACTTTTTGCTTGTGAATAGTCTTCAGAATCATTCATAAAATATAAGAGAAATGATTTGTTGCACGGCGTTTCAGTTACGTTCTGCATTAAATTTGGAAAGTAAATTCTATATTAAGAATGCGGCGAGTATCGTATCGTTTAGAGTATATTAAAGTATATCATTACTTTAACTTACTAAACATTAAATTATTGTAAGTACAGGAGTTACCAATTCTTGAAATTTAATAAGATCTCTTTTCTCATGGAACACAGATAAAACTTATGAAAAGGAATTAATCGGAATAAATTACTTTAAGATAACAACAATCCAAAGAAATTGTGAAGAATATAAATTTCAAATTAAATACTTTCAAGAGAATCATAGCTTGAAATGAATAAAATAGATTATTATGAAAAATCAAGGTTTGATTGCGTTAGCTGAAAAGAGAAAGAATTGTTACTTGTAAAGGTGCAAAGCGAAGTGGTAGAACACTAATATTTGATGTACCACCAGCACGGCTGTTTCTGCAAAATAATTGTTAAAATAAAGTGTTAGGTGCTGCTGTGTTCTAGTTTTAATGTGGTAAGAGAGTACAAAAATAATTCTGTAAGCATCTTCTTTGAATATATGATTTTAGAATTGATTTGAGAGAAATAAGGCCTTCTAACTTACTACTTCCATATTAAAAAGAAACATGAGTGGTTTCTGTTATTATACTGTACAATCTCAATAAAAGACTGTTCCTTACCTAGTATTTAATATTATCAACTAGTTGGTTCAATATTTTACAATAATATGACATTTTTTCAAAAATATATTTTCTCAAAATCGCTCATCTTATTTATGGATTTTTTTGGAATTTGTTCTAGAAATAAATGCATTCACTGAATATTTAACGAATATTCAACGAAAACTCAATCTCAGTTCCGGTAGCGTTAGACTCGAGTGTTTGTACTGAAACTTACTGAAGCTGTTAAATAAATTATAATCAGTTTAATGGATGATACGTGCAAGCGTGTTTAGTTTCTCTACAATCATTTTATAATTCAGTACATTGTTCATTTTACGTACGTGAATGTATATAACATGATGAACTATGATTTTGATTTATATTTTTTATTTTCACTCGATTCGTCAGACTGTATCATTAAGAAGAAATTGATTAATTTAATTTAAAAAGTTTCAATAAAGGGAAACAATGTCTCCAACTATTTTCTTAGAAGTACACTCTTCGATGCTACCCAAATGCTCTTTGAGCGTCGGTCCATTACATACCTTGTCATAACAAGATATACAAGACTGCAATAACATTTTGTATTAATTGAACCAACAGCTTGAGTGACCACTGTCTTTTAAAATCATGAAAACCAGCGGACATTCATCGAAGATCTAATCACGCTCAAAGATGCTAAACATGACTTACAACTAGTAGCTGTATAGATTTCGAGCGTCTCGAATTTATTTAGAAAGGCATTACTCAAATCAGTTTAAGACTTATATCCACGGAATAATATTATATATTGTTCCGTGCTTCTACCTAATTTATAAGATTTTCTCGCTTTACAAGATCAAAAGGCAACGGATGGACATAATAAAGCGGTTCGTAGTGCAAATTGCTTTGATTTGGTGGCACGGCTTTCTGTCATGAGGTTAAGGGGATCAGTATTCAACAGAAACTCAATTAATTTTGATACGGCGCATCATTTTGGGAGTTATTAATGTTGGTTGTTGGGGCAACGCCGCCCCCGGCGACGTTGTTATGAAATGATTGAAACTTTCTAATGAGTGGTCCGCCTACGCTGCTTCAAAATTTATGTTGCTTTAGGATCTCAAAATGCATGTATTTTTCTTTTTTTTTATAAAACGGAAGAAGAAAACGAGAAATGCAATCTCTTTTATAGTGAAACTTAGGAGTCACAGTCAAAATGTT
>DWLZ01000447.1:0-10406 GCA_018251995.1 Urbanus velinus | reverse complement strand
AACCCGTTAAACCATATTTGCGTTAAACATCTTTCGATCCGCCCATTTATCGATCTATCTATCCATTTTTCGACACAAGACCTTTATAATATTAGTATGTAAGATTAGTTACTCTTGGTCCAAAAACTGGGCATTATTGGCATATTTTACTCCGTAAATCAGCGAAATGTGAGCGCCGACTTCAGGACTATGTACTGAAATAACATTTATATAAATTGATTTAAATTATTTTTTTCTTTTTACTTTTTTGTTAAAATTTGTAAAAGTTACTATTTTTATAAGCCCACTAAGCCAACAAATTATTTTAAAATCCATTTGATCTTTTAATAAATCAATTATTAAATACTCAAATTTCCATACTTGACCACGTGATTGAAAACGCACGGTTTTGGCTGAATAAAAAGTGACGTCACATGCCAGTAGACAGTAAACGTCAGTATACTGGCCGGTGATGTCACGTAGCAGTATAACATCATGTGACTTAGCGTTTTGGCAACAATTTCATAAATTTAAACTTTGATGATGATTTTTGTAGTAAATAGATAAATTTACGAAGATTTAATTAAATCACATATGTATCATAATATAACAAACAACTTGAGCTATTTTCCTAAAACCTGTCAAATACCCTATTATATAAAACTTCCGCGTTACCGTGGTAAATGTTGACATAAGCTTTGGAATGTAGAGCAAATTCACTTTGCTCTCCATTCCAAAGCTTCACCAATCTCATTAAAGCATCAGCAAATCTCTAAAGTGGTTTGGCTATACAATATAACTTTATATGTATATCTTATTATAATATGAACATTTGTACATTTAGTTTTTTGGCACTACTGGATGTTTTTGCTTCAAGTGGTATTTATTACTTAATATCACGAAAATTTATAAATATAATAAAAACTTTGATTATACCCTCTAAGGTCAATAAGTACACTAGCTACGTAGTTATGTAATATTGTCTTACTTAAAAGTTAAATAATAAATAAAAATCATTTTTCAGTATAATTTATATTGTTCACATATCTATACAAATAAATAAAATTGAAGTGTCTGTTTGTGATTTCAAAATAACATTTTTTTTACTTAATGCATATTCAAGTATACACGATACCTATAACGAAAATGCAATTTAAAAAAATTGTCTGTCTGTCTGTCCGTCTGTTTAGCTGAGCTAATCTTCTAAACGGCTGGAGCGATTTTGACGGGACTTTAGGAACTGGAACTGGACCTGGACTGGAACTGGACTGGAATATAGCTAAGGTCTAAAGCGTAACATAGGCTACCTACTTTAATTTTTGAAAAATCCATTAACGCGCGCGCTCCACGTGCATGGGCGCGCCGTCGCGGGAGAGCGGGATGACATTTATGTTTAAATATGGATTTATTTTTTATTTTTAAACGCGGGTATAACCGCGGGGTTCAGCTAGTAATTATATAATTCCAGTAGTTATTAATTTAATAAATAATATATTTTTTAAATTAATATTCTTATACCTATTATAAATTGGTTTAATATCTACTATTAAACCAATATAGATTGTATATGAGCGGATTTAGGTACAGGACCAAACTGGTAAGTACCTACCTACTGTGGCTACTATAAAATAACCATGCGAACCAAATAATTAGAACTATCTCTGCGACTAATCTCAACTTCAGTCACGGTATATTTTACTCTAAGAATCCTATCCTATCTACCTATATTTTAAGATATACGTACCTACTGAGCTGAAGAGTTCCGGCATATTTTCAAATCCTAATTGTCTCAAATTGTGTTTATCTGAGATCTTAAATACTGACTCACACGGACTCGCTGGCGAATGGTGGAGTAGAAAAGCCGTAGCTTTTCGGTTGCTATCCTTTTAATTTGGGTATGACCTGAACATTGGTCTTAGATCTTCTTTTTTCGAAAATTTTAAAGCTCTTTTTAGGGTGACTCTACTGTCACGTACCTACATTTAGGTTTAGGAAAAAGGGGAGTCCCCTAGCCCCCCTCTATTCGCAGTGAATAGCGCTATAATAGTTCCCTTGTTGTGTGGAAGCTACTCAAAAGATGGGACCACAAGTATCCTGATCCAAGCTACTGACATACCTAAGTAGCTACCTATACCGTAGTAGTAACCTGGCAGAGCGGTCACCATACCGGTCTGACACGCAATGGGTTCAGAGTTCGATCCGCGGCCAGACAAATTTCTCAATTTGAATGATGAATTTAGATTTTTTTTCTGTATCTGGATGTTTGTGTATTTGTCTTTGTATGTCCAGGGCACCAGGAGAAGATCCTAATGTGGGGGCTATGAGTATGGAAAGAGTATTCCAAGCGTCTCGCTCACTGAAAGAGAAAGCCTAAATCTTCACTAGCTAGGTACCTACGGATTCTAACGGAAAAAATACTTCACTAAGCGTTCTTTTTTTCGAAATAGAATTTATACTTTGGCGGCGGGAGATCTCCCGCCAGGCTAGGTGATCATGCCTGAGGAGCGGCCGTGCTCCGACAGTATCAGTTCGGAGATTGTATATATGCAAGGTGTAAAGAATACTTCGATAGCGTGATTCAGGATACTCGTGGCGCCATCTCTTGATAAGTAGCGGGAAGTCGTCACAATACAACAGTTCGGAACATCTATCCAATTTAAGAAGATGACTAGATGAATAAGATTTTAATGATAGCAATAACCTGATCCGGTGCTGCAGTAATGGAGGTGTGAAAAATAAGTTAAATAGATATTGATTATCATAGCTACGTGAACATATTACATAACATAATGTTTATATATCAAATTACGCTTCTGTTTAGCTACCTACGTCTATTCACTTAGCTTCTATATGTATCGTATCGTACCTTTTTACCTTTAACATTGGAGTAGTAAACGAACATGCAGTCCACTTGATAGTAAGTGCCACTGCCGTATGGACTTTGTAAACAACCCCAGATAAGAACAGTCTCAAGTTAGCCACAAATGCGTTGCAATGAGGACTGAGTTAGAACGCCTCGGATAAATACGTCTCCCTTACCACAAAAGTTTTATTAAACTAATTTAATAATCGTTACTACAAAGAGGAAAGTGTTATTACAAAATGATAGAATAGATCTACATACCAACATATGTATGTTTTAACCAACAACATGTCGGGCGACCTTTTTTGGAGCTTGTTTATTAGACGCCAGTGACTAATGGCCGATATAATCTATACTCTATACAAATAAATAAAATTGAAGTGTCTGTTTGTGATTTCAAAATAATAACTTATTACTCAATGCATATGAAAGTATACACGATACCTATAACAAAAATGAAATTAAAAAGTCTGTATGTCTGTCGGTCTGTCCGTCTGTCTGTCTGTCTGTTTGGCTGAGCTACTCTTCTAAACGGCTGGACCGATTTTAACGGAACTTTCACTGGAAGATAGCTAAAGACCTACGGCGTAACATAGGCTACTTTAATTTTCGAAAAACTTATAGGGCGTGGTCTACGTGCATGCGCGAACTGTTGCGGGAGCGCTGGGTATCACTTCTGTTTAAATATGTAGGTATGCCTTTTTATTTCTTTAACGCGAGTGAAACCGCGGGGATCAGCTAGTAGTAGATAATGTAAATCAGTAACGCTGGTACCAATCACGAAATACCGATCAGATGCCAAAGGTTAACTAGCTATATTTATTTTAACTCGGCATCCAGTTAAACTGCAATTAAGGATTGATTTTGTGTTATTTATAACTAGATTAACTGTTGAATTTGCTGGCACTTTTGGGCATGTATTTTTAATAACATGTGCATCTTTTACTTGTTCATACGAGGCAATCTCTCACAAGGCAATAATCATTGAAAATAAACTCAACTTTATGACATAATGGCATATAATTATAATCTTATTAAATAAAGAGTATCTTTATTATAGCAAAACATAATAACTAATGTCATAGAAAGCTAAATAACCGGTGGTAAAAATATGGCAAATCTCAATAAATTCTGTATTACATTAAAATTACTTATTTTAAGAGATCTTTATCCATCAAAATACCCCAAATAGATTAAAATTATAACAATGTACCTATTATGCCTTACTTAAAATATCTTTGATATGGTGTATTTATGTTTAAATTACAGTAGTACTACAAAGGTTTTTTTTCAAACAACAAAATTTTTGTTAAATTAGACATAGTTCATAAAATTTTACACTTGTAAATGTAATACATATGCAAGAACAAAAATATTCTTACCAAAATACACATTTGTAAAGATATATTTTTGAAGAATCAGAATGGCAAGAATGGCATACAATAAATATGCCAATTAACACAAATGATATGTTGTTAAGCCAAATCTTCTGCTGATAAAAAATATATTGTACAAGTATGTACTAGTCTTTACATAAACCTATTAAAAATCTATATAGAGTTGACATAGTCAAGAATTACATACAATAAATTTTACTTTGTTTTACTTTCAAATAGATTGACAGTTGAAATATATAAGACATTCTAACTTATTATTGATGACATTTTTTTGTCATGTTTGGTCTACTGCTACTGTACTGTATATAATTTTTTCATCTTTACATTACATTACATAAAGAATAATAAAATCGGTATGCATTAAATAATTTCACTACCAAGACATAAAGACAAACCCTTGTAGGTTTGTCTTTTTATACTAAACTCATTCGACTTTTAAAACGAAATTAAATACCTATAATTCTTAAAATATTATTTTAAACTAAACTTCAAGTACATTTCATTGTTCAATAAAACTATAAGTAAATCCAAATCTTAAATTTACAATTGTAAATGTTGAGCGTTTAATAAAATCCAATAATTGAATATTAATTTTTGTGACAATTTTTTACCAAAACTGACAAATTCGTACCTAAACGGTATTTTATCGCCAGTCTTTTAAATACTCACCTATTCAAAGTATCTTGGGTATAATCGCCGATGGTACTCTCTTGCAGTACCTGTGCCATGCGGCTCCATAACGTTGCTTGCATCTTGCATGGTCCCGCCATGTACGATGCAGTAGCATTACTATAGTAGTCAGTGCCGGCACTGCAGCTACATATTGTTGTGACAAGATCCCCGGAAGAGCCAATGATGTATGAATCAATATATCTCCAGCATAATTTGGATGGCGAAGAACTCCCCATAAACTCGATACAAGTAGCTTCTTTCCCAAAAACGTTGGCATTGAATCCAGGACTAAAAAAAAAAACAAACATAAGGCACTAGGCACTAGGAAATGTGTACAACAATTGCATAAAAGCTTTTAATACGCATAAAAACTTACGTGCCAGCCTGGGTTGTAGTGGGTTGCGTCTGAATTCATACTTAATATTATTACTCAGTATCATTATTACAAATCCCACAATAAAAATCACAGATGCTGTTATCAGAACATTCCTTGATAGCACCAAGTCAGTATCAACGACAAACTTAGATATTGTTGTGAAATAGAACGGATAGAGGGCACTGGAAACTATTTGAAGGTATCCCATCCCTTCAGACTGCCAGTAAAATGTTGATGTTATCTGATACTCTTTCATAATGAAGTTTAGGATGTAAATCATTTGCATCATAGAAAACAACAATACTGTCGGTTTAAACTGTACTTTGTCAAAAAGTTTCCTGTAGTTGTCCAGAGACAGATTATCTAGAGATTTTTCTGGCAGGATAATACCGTGTGTAAAGATAAGTACTGTTAGGATCAGCTGAAAATAAAAGGAGACATTAATGACTTTACATATAGGTAAATATCAATATATCCTTACCAGGGGTTAATATGTTGACAAGTCGGAAATGGTCATTTTTCAGGACAGCCATTTTAAAGTTTGAGTTTTATCAGTAAATCACTGTTTGTTTTTAAATACTTTTTTATTACAATATTATTGCAATAAAAAAGTATGTTAAAATTTGAGGATAATGTAAGCATATATTTTAATAAATGTACTGTATTTGAACAGACCTAATGTAAAATAAAAAAAGATTATGGCAGTCGACTTCTCAACATATTCACGCTTGGTACAGATACATCACTATAATAACCAATTACTACATAGTATAAAACAAAGTCGCTTTCTCTGACCTTTATCCCTTTGTATGCTTAAATCATTAAAACTACGCAACGGATTTTGATCCGGTTTTTTTTAATAGACAGAGTGATTGAAGAGAAAAATTTATGTTTATAATAACATTGGTTTTTCTGTAGTATGTTTAGTATCAGCATTGCACCCGTGCGAAGCCGGGGCGGGTTGCTAGTTTTAAATAAAATAGATAATAGATAGAACTTATGTTTTAGGTATTTTAGTGCAGTGTGCTCAAAAATGCAGTTAATAATTCAAAAAAATATTTAACTTTCTAGTGTCCCAGTAATTCGAAAGTTAAGAAATGTTTATTTTATCTAATTAGAAATCGCAGTAAGTACTGTAATTAATCAAATTACTCATTTAACTTTATGCATCTCCAAATCTGCATTAATTAGTTGATTATGATAATTACCTTGAATCTAAATTAAAAACAAATTAAATTGCTTATTTAACTTGATATAAAAGAAAATCCTGTTGAAAATCCAAATAATGTTTCACATAAAGAAAATACTTACTCCAGTTACATTTGAGATTCTTGCAACCCATAGTTTAATATTTAGTCTCTTGATGTATGGGTAGATTTCACGTCCCATGAAGAAGTCATATATGGTATATCCTGTATTCCCATAAGAGTTCATATCACTCTCATCTGCTCTTCGGCTCTTTATGAATAATACCAATGCTAAGAAAACACTAATGAGGTATGATGTAGAAGCCAGACTCAAATATGAGCTTAGAATAGTTTTAATATTCAGAATTTTGAAGAAATCAAAAGCAAATACCAAGTTTACTGTAAAGAATGTGGCAAAAAAAGAATTGAAGCAATACTTTTTTCCTGTTGCATCTACTTTCTCTAGCCTCCTTCCAAATATTGGTAGTAAAAGAAAAACTGCCTGTATCACATACAGCGAGAGTATCAATATAAGAGATTGTGTATTCAACCATGTCGCAAAGGATTTGAAAGATGATTCCAACTTGAAATCCAGTGAGCAAGATTTTTTACATAAACTCAATGTAGTGAGGATGGTAAGTGGGATAATAAATATTAAGGCCAAAGACCCTGCCCTTCCTCCAAATTCGAATTTAGCCCGAGTCAGCGTATCAACTGGTAATGGTGTGGCAAGTTTTCTAGTCGTGGACCTCGATTTTTCCTTCTGACGGATCTCCTCCTCAGAATTCTCCTCATCTGAATACGCATCCACAGACTTGCTGACAGATTCACTAACAGATTTGCTGAGTGATTTACTGAGCGACTTACTGAAGCTTCGTCTGATGTCTGGTATACTGTCAATGACCTCGCGCAACTTACTCCGTCTACGTGGCGCCGCATCTTCCACCGACCGCCGACTTCTTAGACCGTAAATATCACCAAACGTACTAGAATCTGTATCCAGATTTACACCATTCAACTTTTCACCAACTGTTAACTCCGTCGATGCAAAACTGGATGGATAATCTCTCACCGAATATTCGGTACGTTTAGAACGCGTGCTCCGATAAA
Source organism: Urbanus velinus (assembly GCA_018251995.1). NCBI lineage: Eukaryota > Metazoa > Arthropoda > Insecta > Lepidoptera > Hesperiidae > Urbanus > Urbanus velinus. The sequence continues at coordinate 2,822 of DWLZ01000447.1, read as the reverse complement.
TTTCGTATTTTGCTGACACATCTTCGAGCTTCACTACTGCGTTAGTTTTTAAGGCGGGACGCTTACCCGGCGACTTCGGAACGCTGGGAGCGACGTCTACGCTCTCTTTGACAGTTCGCGAAGGAGACTTCCTAGCGGGATACTTCGGGCTAGCCGCGGGTTTCCTACTCGGTGATTTCCGTGAAGGCGATTTGCGGGACGCGCGAGCGGGGGGCGAACTTTTCCGCGCTCTGGCGGGAGAACGCTTCGGCGAAACACCTTTACGAACTCGCGCAGGACTCGTGTCTATCAAACTTTGCCGAACTAGGCCGCTTCTCGTAGACATTTTACCGTATAGAAATAGCACAACTCGTCGTCAAGCTCTTTTTTTCCTGGTGTCTAGTTTCTATAATTATCACCAAGCCACACGCGAAGGCATTCTTTCGCACTATTCAAATCTCTTGTTTACACGACTCAAAATTAACAATACTAAATTCGTCCTTATTTTTAAAATATTTTATTACACAAAATTAAACAAATTTCAATTTGCCGATTTCAAACATTTCACAACAAATAAGACACAAGACAAGCAACGTATTGCCGAAACGCCAAAAGCCAACGACGCTAGAACATTTTTTAAAATCAGAGCTATGATTGGTTAAAAATAGTCGCCGCGCGATTACCCGGAAACATTCGAGTCTATTCTCTATGTATTTATTCAAAAAGAAAATAGAATATTCCGTTGATCAGTAATGCTCTTAAAAAAATCCATATAAAAATAGTAAAATAAACAACAAAATGTATTGTATAAAAGTAAATAAGCCCAAAAATGCACTACCCTTGTAGGAATAATGATGACATGAGTAGAATGTGAAGTTTACTTTAGCTAATATGGAATATATATTTTCAATGTATGTTTGAGTAAGAGAGACAGAGAAATTTAATATCAGCTAAATAATTGACTCAGTTAAATAATTTATCAGAGATCAGCGATATTAGCAGTCATTAATACTAATTTTAAAACCAACTCGGACCTATTACATACAAGATGCCATGCCTATATGATACTAGCGCCAATTGAGTTCAGTATTGTGTGGTCATTAGGTGAACTAATTGAAATTTGCTAAACTAAGTCACGTAAGTTTATTTAATAGAATCTTTTCAAGACACGTAACAATCATCATCTGCATCAATAATAACATCATTATTTATACCAGAGTCCGTATGGCTTTCAACCATAGCTTTCACCGGATGTATCTATTGTTTATTAACCCATACAATTCTGTATCTAACCCATCAAGATCATACAGTGAATATTAAACAAAATAAAACATTCATTATGTTTTTTAAATACAGTTTAACAAATTAAACTCCAATTTTATTTTCTTCTTATGGTCGAATTTCGGCCATTGCGACGGGACCACTGGTTCCAATTAAATGGCAAAAGCTATACAAGTGGCTACCCCAAAACTGTCACTTCTATGCGAACTTCTTAGATTGACAAAGATGTCAGATTTAGTTCTTACAAATCCCGGGGGACTTTTTTCATGAAAATGACTGGATTACAATTGACATTGATTCCATAGGGTGCTCGACCTCCGAAGGAATATGAAATCATTTTATGCTTTTAAGAAATAACCTTCCTCAAAACCTTACAAAACTACAATGAGTTCTATATTCTACAGTGAGACGGTTCTTGGATCACTATTAAATTTAAAAAAAACTATTAAAAATACCGCATCAAAATCCGTTGCGTAGTGTTACCAGTGTTTTAGATGGACTTTATTTTATACTATGTAGTGATAGTGAGGAGGAATAACTCTATTTAATTCCCGATTATTCGATTCAGCATCGATATTTTGATCGATTGATAATCGAGTGTTATTGCTGAATGAAAGCATAAATAAAATCAGAGAACCAAATAAAATCCCTACTGGTTATATTCGAAATTTTATCCAATTTTTAATTTTCTAAAATATTACTGCAGCAAAAGAGTATAACATTTTAATTAATATAAATAACATACTTGTTTCCAATAGGACTAACTAGTACGAGATTAAATGATTAGTGAAACATTCCTCGTTTTCGTTTCTGTCCATATGTCTATTATTCCTCCAAGCCTCTACAAGCAACGCTGCTAACGGACCGTTTAGGTAATAAATTTATTATAGAGGGAACGGGTGGAAACGTAAAATAGATCGTTTCAAGGAAAGGAAACTCGTATTGAGGGTTATAAAATTACTATTTTATTTTTAATAAATGCGCCGTGGACATCACAAAATAATTTTTTCTCATTTTATTCCTCTAACCTACTAGTTTTTACCTCTAAACTACTATTTTTGGCGCAATTTTTTGAATTTACCCACACAGTAGACTAACACCATCTAATCAAAGGGCACTTGGATACAATCAATAGGACTCCTTGTCGTTACACTCCATAATGTTGTGGAAGTTAAACAACTTATAATTAGTTTCAAAATATTTATTCAATATTTATGTGTATAACAATAGACAATAAAGTTTCACTCCATATAAAATTCTGTGATAAATGAAACCTGCAGTATGTATGCCGTTCCATTATTTTATTTCAAAATGCAAACAATGAGGTACTAGAAACAGAAAGCAGTAAATAAAGTATCAAATAAACTGTAAACAAAGTAAAATAAAATGAAATACAAAATAAAATAAATAAATGTTGTCTTGTCATAAAAACTTTTGTGATGCTACATTATTACACACAAACTTTTATTATCATGTATCTGCTGTTAATAAATTGTAATAACATAAAACGTTGCGAAAAAGAGCCATTTTTTTCTATAAGCATTTGTAGTATGATGTCAAAT